>CAUYON010035351.1:0-59799 GCA_963573935.1 Arctocebus calabarensis
TCCCAGCTACTTGGGAGGCCAAGGCAAGAGATCGCTTAAGCCAAAGAGTTGGAGGTTGCTGTGAGCTGTGATGCCATAGCACTCTACCCAGGGTGTCTGTCTCAAAAAAAATTTTTTTTTGGAAAAGATTTAAATTAGTTTGTTTAATAATAAATATTCATACAAAAATGTACAATATTTAGAATAAGTCCCATTTTACTTGGATTTGTCTTGGAATTGTCACTTGAAAAAAAATTACACAATTATAAAGAAAAAGAACTTTTATAGGCTGGGTGCATAGGGGCTCATGCCTGTGATCTTGTGGGTCGCAACCCCTTTGTAACAATGAAAAGACATCCTGCATATCAGATATTTATATTATGATTCATAACAGTAGCAAAATTACAGTTATGAAGTAGCAACGAAAATAATTTTATAGTTGGGGGTCACTACAACATGAGGAACTGTATTAAAGGATCGTGGCATCAGGAAGGTTGGGAACCACTGGTCTAGAAAAACAATGTTTTCCTCCAAAATTAGGCACATGTAACCAAAGTGAAATCAAGATTTATTTTCCTTTTCTTTCTTTGAGACAGAGTCCTATTTTATTACCCTTGGTAGAGTGCTGTGGCATCGTAGCTTACAGCAACCTCAAACTTTGGGGGTCAAGTGATCCTTTTGCCTCTACCATGGGTCTGAAACATCTCAAGTCAAAATTTGAATTTAAAATAGCTAGGACTGGGGCAGCACCTGTAACTCAGGGAGTAGGGTGCCAACCCCATATGTCATGGGTGGCCAGTTCAAACCCAGCCCCGGCCAAAAACTCAGATTCCCCCAGGAGGGTCATTCTTGTGGTTCTATATTCGCAAAAGAGCCACTACCCACTCCTTGCAGGTGATTTTACTTGTAGCATCCTGTCCTGGGGAGGTGGATTTCTTCCTGTTTCACTCTTACATTGAGGATATAAAACTTTGGTGCCTGAAGCAAACATGTCTATGGCTCTTTGTCACATCCTGTCTGTCCATCTGTGGTCTTTTTTTTTTTTTTTTTGAGACAGAGCCTCAAGCTGTCACCCTGGATAGAGTGCTGTTGCATCACAGCTCACAGCAACCTCCAATTCCTGGGCTTAAGCGAGTCTCTTGCCTTTGCCTCCCAAGTAGCTGGGACTACAGGCACCCACCACAATGCCTGGCCATTTTTTGGTTGTAGCCATCGTTGTTGTTTGGCAGGTCCGGGCTGGATTTGAACCCACCAGCTCAGGTGTACATGGCTGGCGCCTTAGCCGGTTGAGGCATAGGCGCCAAGCCCCATCTGTGGTCTTAATCTCAGTTGTAGGTTGAGCCTAGGAGTTCAAGGTTATAGTGAGCTATTATACCACCACTGTACTCTGGCCTTTTGTGAACTCTGTCACATCTTTGATTTCAGCCACAGTTCCAATGGATAGTTTCCTAGGAATCTCACACTTAACTTGTACTAAACTCTGTCACACCTTTGATTTCAGCCACAGTTCCAATGGATAGGTTCCTAGGAATCTCACACTTAACTTGTACTAACAGTATCCCATTTCAAGTACATACCTGGTTCTTCCTGATTTTGCAAGAGGACTTTTGCCAAAACTAAGAATTCCACTTGACTTGCATGACAAGGAAGCCCATAAGTAAGAGGGGAAGCCAATAGGGGTGGAAGCTGGTGGATAAGTGTTCTGGACTGTTGTCCTTTAAGTGGACAATTCTGGAAGATATTCTCCATGCTTCTTAAGATGCCCTTGCAGAATCTGTATGAGAACCTCACATACTCATCCTAACCCCCATCCTTACCTGCATCCATGGTCTTGTTTTAGTTTTTTTTTTTAGACAGGGTCTCCCTCTCTCACCCAGTGATGTTAGAGAGTACAGTGGTGTTATAATAGCTCACTGTAACCTTGAACTCCTGGACTCAAGCAATCCTCCTGCCTCAGCCTCCCAAGCATCTGGGACTATAGGCATACACTACCACACCCAGCTAGGCTTTTTTTTTTTTTTTTTTTTAGAGACAGGGTCTCACTATGTAGCCCTCAGTAGAGTACCATAGCGTCACAGCTCACAGCAACCTCCAACTCTTGGGCTTAAGTAATTCTCTTGCCTCAGCCTCCCAAGTAGCTGGGACTACAGGTGCCTGCCACAATGCCTGGCTATTTTTTGTTGTTGTTGTTGTTGTTATTGTTTGGCAGGCCCAGGCTGGCTCAAATCCACCAGCCCTGGTGTATGTGGCCGGTGCCCTAGCTGCTGAGCTATAGGTGCCAAACCACATGCCTAGCTCATTTTTAGTTTTTTTTATAGAGATGGGGTCTTGCAACATTGCCCAGGCTGGTCTCAAATTCCTGGGCTAAAGTGATCCTCCCACTTCAGACTCCAAAAACTCTTGGATTACAGATATGAGCCACTGTGCCTGGCCTTGCTTTTGATTTTTAAGGGAAACTAAAGATAGAATTCTACCTTTATGCTTTTGCTAAAACAAAATATTTTTCTGATTTCTGATTTCTTCTTTTCCTCTCCAAGAGGTATGTGGGGATGGAGTAAAGATAAGAATCCAAGCATTTTCTGAATTTTTTTTTTTTTTTTAGAGATAGAGTCTCATTTTGTCACCCTCAGTAGAGTGCTGTGTTGTCACAGCTCATAGCAACCTCCAGCTTTAGGGCTTAGGCGATTCTCTTGCCTCAGCCTCCCAAGTAGCTGGGACTACAGGTGCCCGCCACAACGCCTGGCTATTTTTTTTATTGTTGCAGTTTGGCCAGGGCCAGGTTTGAACCTGCCACCCTTAGTATATGGGGCCGGTGCCCTACTCACTGAGCCATGGCGCTGCCTGCATTTTCTGAATTTTGTATTCATCTTGTAGCATCCTTTAACAGATAAAATGTATTCACTGGTTAAGCACTTAACTATATAAAAAAAATCTAGTTCAAATTTTGCAGCCATTATACACTGTTTGGAAAATTAGAACTGGAAAAGTTCATGAACATAGTACTGGCTACCTATCACAAAAGGCAGATGAGTCAAGAAAGTTAAGAGAACAGTTAAGGTGGGAAAGTGCTGAAATTTTGAAATCACACCTGCTACCTCAAACCATCCCTGTGAAAGCAGTAATAATGGACAGGGATGCATTCTGCCAGCAGAGGGCAGCAGAGGCCAGGGAACAGGTGGAGAGGGCCGGCCCAGAGACGGAGACAAGACTGGCATTTACTGGGCCCTGTTACAAGTTGGTCATTGTTCTGGGAACAATAAAAAAATTGTACAAAATTCAGGGCGGCGCCTGTGGCTCAGTGGGTAAGGCGTTGGCCCCATATACCAAGGGTGGCAGGTTTGAACCTGGCCCCCGCCAGCTAAAATAGCAATGAGAATTGCAATAAAAAATAGCATTGTGGCAGGTGCCTGTAGTTCCCGCTACTCGGGAGGCTGAGGCAAGAGAATCGCTTAAGCCCAAGAGTTGGAGGCTGCTGTGAGCTGTGGGCGATGTATTCTACCAAGGGCGATAAAATGAGACTCTGTCTCCAAAAAAAAAAAAATTGTACAAAGTTCAAAGACAGAGGTCAGAGGCCAGAGGTAATAAAAGAGTAGAAAAGAGCTGAATTAAGAGAGCAGTTCTGGGCGGCACCTGTGGCTCATCAAGTAGGGCCCCAGCCCCATATACCGAAGGTGGCGGGTTCAAACCGGGCCTCGGCCGAACTGCAAAACAGAAAAATAGCCGGGCGTTGTGGCGGGCACCTGTGGTCCCAGCTACTCTGGAGGCTGAGGCAAGAGAATCGCCTAAGCCCAGGAGTTGGAGGTTGCTGTGAGCTGTGTGATGCCATGGCACTCTACTGAGGGCAATAAAGTGAGACTCTGTCTACAAAAAAAAAACAGCAGTTCTTCAGGTCAGCCAGGGAACACCCAGACATTGCATCTGGGAGTCTAAACACAATACCAGGAATAAACACTATGGCTATGGGCGGCTGTCCTTGACCAGGGCAGCTGGGTCACTGCCAGAGAATGAGGTGAGGCAAATTGCTACGATGACTGAAGACAGTCAATTTAGTTTACACCAATCATAAATTAAATCCCCACCCCACCAGGAAAGATTATACGTCTTTGATGGTGTTTTTGTCCTCTCTTTTTTTTTTTGGCGGCAGAGCCTCAAGCTGTCACCCTGGGTAGAGTGCCGTGGTGTCACAGTTCACTGCAACCTCAAACTCTTGGGCTTAAGAGATTCTCATGCCTCAGCCTCCCAAGTAGCTGGGACTACAGGTGCCCACCACAATGCCCGGCTATTTTTTGGTTGTAGTTGTCACTGTTGTTTGGCGGGCCCAGGCTGGATTCGAACCCACCAGCTCCGGTGTATGTAGCTGGCGCATTAGCTGCTTGAGCTACAGGCGCCGAGCCATTTTTGTCTTCTCTTAATATAGAAATAAACACAATCACGTTATATGTTTTAGGCTTTTCCTATTGTGCTAGATGTGTTGGCATTTTAATAATGCCCCATGCTTGCTTTGGCATCCAATAGTTGGCTCTGACACTGCTAAGATTCTCCAGGTCCTCCAGGTGGGCACTGTTGGTGGGGCTACACCACAACCACCAGTCGTCTCTAGATGGAGGGTCTCATAGCCCTTCCTATATTTTGCTCTTTTGTGCGGACTCAGATGATTACCTTTAGATTCTCAATGCCACCTGCAGGTTGGGACGTGCACTTTCTCCAAGGCCGGTGATCATTCCTAACCCCACTACAAAGTCATAGCCAGCACATCAGGGAGCTGTGGGGGGATCTGTCAGATGTTCACTGATTGGACCTTTTCATTAATAGGCTGGCTTGGTTTTGTGTTTTCTAATTTTTCCCCCGAAATCTTCCCATTGCTCGTTACCACCACACTACAAACTCAGTCGTATTTTGTCTCTCTCTCTCTCTCTTTTTTTTTTTTTGTCTGTGTTACCCAGGATGGAGTACAGTGGCATGATCATAGCTCACTGCAGTCTCAAACTCCTGGTTCAAGTGATCCTCCTGCCTCAGCCTCCCAAAGTGCTGGCCAGGTGTGAGCCTAGCCTGTTTCATTCTTCTCAAAGAAGCTGAGCCCAGGACTTTGGAGGCTGCAGTGATCCGATTGCTCCATCGCACCCCAGCTTGGGAGACGGAGTGAGAAAATGACTTTCCTCTGTGGACTTGCATGTTGGCAGCTAGCCAATCTTCTTGTTTCCTCCTCTTCTATTTCCTCTTCCCTTAGGAGTGGTGTGCTCCAGGGACAGATTTTCAGCACCATCTAGTGAACGGAGTAATGTCTGCTGCTTGGATGCGCCAGGTTCTGGTGATAGGTTCTAGGAACTCGCACTTAAGTGTGGCTCAGTCAGGTCCCATTTATCTTCAGGCTGGGAGCTACAGAGATGAAGCTGCCTGCATGGGTGCCTGAACAGGGAGAAGCTTCCGCATCCTTGGACAGGTGAATCCAGGCCCAACACCTTCAGACCCATTGAATTAGACTCTGAGCATGAGGCCTTCCAGCTGCACTTTAATAGTAGCCACTCCCCAGGTAGTTCTCGAACGCTGGTGCAGAAAGATGTCCTGACCCGGCCTGAAGTTCCAGTCCTCACTGTGGGCATATGTTGCTATAGCCTTTCCCCTTTTATTTTAGGAAAGTCAAGGACAGGTTCAGTTGGGGTAGGCTAATTCCAGAAAAGCCGCCCTCCCCAGCATTGTGTCAAGGTTTGTGGGAGCAACACACCCAGGTGCAGGCAATAAGGGGAGATGCTGCCTGCAGACAATTTGAAAACAGTAATAAAGGCCAGGCACAGTGATTCACACCTGTAATCCTAGCACCCTGGGAGGTCGAGGTGGGTGGATTGCTTGAGCTCAGGAGTTTGAGACCAGCCTAAGCAAGAGTAGGACCTGGTCTCTACTAAAAAAAATAGAAACCTAGCCAGGTGTCATGGCAGACACTTGTAGTCCCAGCTACTGGGGAGGCTGAGGCAAGAGGATTGCTTGAGCCTAAGAGTTTGAGGTTGCTGTGTGCTGCAATGGCGCCATGGCATTCTACGCAGGGCCAAAGAGTGAGACTCTGTCTCCAATAGTAATAAAGCCGGGGAAGAGAATAAGAGCTGGTGTGCTGTCACCACCATCCTGATAAAATACACCTTGGGATGTACCAACCTCCACTGCCACTGCCCCTTCCCAATTGGGATGGACTCTAAGTTTATTTACTTATTTTTTTTGAAGTCTCACTATGTTGCCCTTGGTAGAGTACTGTGACGTCACAGCTCATAGCAACCTCAAACTCTTGGGCTCAAGTGATTCTCTTGCCTCAGCCTCCCAAGTACCTGGGACTACAGGCGCCCACCACAATGGCCAGCTATTTTTTGTTGTAGTTGTCATTGTTTGCCAAGCCTGGGCTAGGTTTGAACCCGCCAGCCTCGGTGTATGTGGCCAGTGGCCTAACCGCTGAGCTATGGGCACTGAGCCCACTCTTAAGTTTCTTTAGTTGTCTAATGAGCAATGACTCTTTGTTGATTTCTTTTCAATATTTTATTTTTCAAAATATACAATGTATTTAATTTTTATTTCACTGTAGTTTTGTATATTTATTCCAAAATTTTTAAATAGCTCTGCAGTAAACAGTACAAATCACAAGATCAGTCAAACTGCTTCTTTTAAGCTTTTACGCTCAGCGAGTTTTTAAAAAGTTTCAAGTAGTAATGGTTTGTGGGTAAGAAGAGAACAAAAAACAGGACAAAACAATTTTTTACACAAGCTCAACATGTAGGATTAGAAAGGACCATTGGCCCAGTTACTTGGTCTGGGCCCAGAGAATATTTATATTGCTTATAAATAAGACCCTCTTTGGAGCAGTGAGGGTTTTGGTTACAAGGAGGAAGGGCCGGGAACCTCATCTGCCAGGGAGGTAAGGCACTGCTGGGAGGGTCCTGAGTAGGGGGGCCGGGGCCAACCTGTGACAGGTGCAGACCAAGAATGGCTGGGGAAGGGTGGGGCTGCCAGCAACACAGGCGCCTCTTCCTCTGCTCTTGGGAGAAGGTTGTGATTCTGGAGGCAGGGAAGCCAGTGGTTCTAAGAGGGACCCGCTGGCACAGGCAGGAGAGAGTTGACCATGTGAGCACCGAGGCGTGGCCACTGGGGCAGCTGGCAGTACTGCTGGCATTTGTGTTGGCAGTGGCCAGCGGGGCTGCCCCAGCACTTGGGGCTGGTTCGTGGGAGGCTTCATGCTGTCTCTCCTTGTGAGAGTCCTTCTCCACCTCAGAGCCACCAAACCCTCCCCAGGAAGGGCAGGAGGGAAAGATGGGGCCACAGTCCCCAAAGACTCTCCCCCCAGGCTGTGAACACACACCAGACCTTGAGGGGAAGCTGGTAGGGAGCCTGAGGCACTAAGGCACAGGTGGGACACTGGTGTGGCCCCAGGGGTCAGTTTTCTTCATTCCCCTTGGGGCTCCTACTGTTGGCCAGGTCCTGAGGCAGGCCTGTGGGGTCTGCTCTAGGTAGGAAGCTCCAGAAAGACCTGGTCCTCAGGGCCATCTGGACACTGAATGGACAAGACCCTCCTGGAGCAGGGGCGGGGGGTAGTCCTGCCCCAGCCGAGCCAACCTTCTTAGCAGGGTCAGGACGGGAGGTAGGGGTCAGGGCAGGGTCCAGGGCCGAGGCCAAGCTGGGGGTGGGACGGAAGGGCTGGGAGTTGTCACTGCGTCTTCGGATGGGATTCTTCAGGGATAAGGGTGTGGAAAAAGTAATCCCACAATTTCGTGCTGATGCCAAATCCTAGAGAGGGAGACGAATGGGGAGAAGTTGAGGCACTTCAAGCAGAGACAAACCTGCTAGGGAAGGGAAAGGAGCCAGGGCAGGGCTAGATCTATCCCCGCCTTCCTGACACCCAGGGCCAGCCTGGCAGAAGTTGAGGACAGGCACCTATGTTTCTAGTGTTCTCAGGATGGAGCTGGAATAACCCCAGTTCCTTATCTGAGCTGTGTTTCTGGAATGCCTGGCCCCAGCCTACCACTGCTCCCTCTCTCACCATCTCTCTTCCTTGAGGGACTAAGTTCATTCCTGCCTCAGGGCTTTGCACCAGTAGCTCTTGGGCTGCTCTTTCCCCAGAAATTGAATGCTGCTTCTCTGGGGTCTCAGCCCTGGCTGGGTAAGAGGAAACAGGCCTGTAATCCTAGCACTCCGGGAGGCTGAGGCGGGAGGATCACTTGTTCTCAGGAGTTCAGCCCTGAGCAAGACCACATCTCTACTAAGAATAGAAAAATTAGCCAGGATCCTTTTGTAGTTCATAAGTGTGATGATTGGGTTTTCATGAGCATTCCTAACAAATCTTGTTATGACATCGGCACATTACCCATCTGATGTGAAAAAAAAAAAAAGAAAAAGAAAAATTAGCCAGGTGTAATGACACACCTCTGTAGTCCCAGCTCCTCGGGAGGCTGAGGCAGGAGGATCACTTAAACTCAGTAGTTTGAGGTTGCTGTGAGGTATGATGATGCCACTACACTCTACCCAGGGTGACAGAGTGAGACTCTGTCTCAGGAAAAAAGAAATCTAAGTTTCTTTTTTTCTTTTTTTTTATTTTTTTAAGGAAATCTAAGTTTCAATGTAAAAACTGATCCTCAATTCACTCACTTGCTGGAAAATTTTTAAGCATGTTTAGAACAACTTATGTAGGTGAATTTTTAAGCATGTTTGGAACAACTTATGTACTTTTTTTTTTGGAGACAGAGTCTCACTATGTTGTCCTCAGTAGAGCGCTGCAGGGTTATAGCTCACAGCAACCTCAAACTCTTGGGCTTAAGTGATTCTCTTGCCTCAGCCTCTTAAGTAGCTGGGACTACAGGCACCCCCCACAAGGCCCAGTTATTTTTTGTTGCAGTTGTCATTGGTGTTTAACTGGCCTGGGCTGTGTTTGAACCTGCTAGCCTCGGTGTATGTGGCTTACACCATAACTACTGTGCTACGGGCACTGAGCCTGAATCTACTTTTTTCATTACAAATTTTATAAAATCTAGATATATAGGCTCAGCGCCTATGGCTTAAGCGGCTAAGGTGCCAGCCACATACACCTGAGCTGGTGGGTTCGAATGCAGCCTGGCCTGCCAAACAACAATGACAGCTGCAACCAAAAAAAAAAAAAAAAATGGCCGGGCGTTGTGGCAGGCGCCTGTAGTCCCAGCTATTTGGGAGGCAGAGGCAGGAGACTCGCTTGAGCCCAGGAATTGGAGGCTGCTGTGAGCTATGATGCCAGAGCACTCTATCCAGGATGACAGCTTGAGACTCTGTCTCCAAAAAAAAAAAAACCCCCAAATCTAGATATATAGACTGGGCACGATGGTTCATGCCTGTGAATCCTAGGACTCTGGGAGGCCGAGGAGGATGGATTGCTTAAGCTCAGGAGTTTAAGACCTGCCTGACCAAGAGCAAGACCTCTCATCTCTACTCAACATAGAAAAACTGAGGCAAGAGGATCGCTTGAGCCTAAGAGTGGGAGGTTGCTGTGAGCTAATGCCACGGCACTACCCAGGGCAACCACTTGAGACCTGTCTCAAAATAAATAATAAATAAATAACAGATATATAGATATAGTATTTACAACAAAATTTTAGAAAGTGCAAATATAAGTGTAATATACTGACCCAATATGATCAAAGTATTATATCAATGTGTAATCAACATTTAACAATCGTGGATGAGCTATCTGACATTTATTCTTTTATGCTAATTCTTAAAAATCACACACGTGGCCTACGTAATCTTCTATTGGACAGTGTTGGGCCTGTGCCTCCACCTATATGGTTCCCTGGATATCACCTCACTTTATTTTCTACGGCTTGCATCACTGTCTTGAATCATCTTTGCCGTTGGTTGAGTTCCTTGCCTGTCTCTACACAGCCACCTGCACCAGCAAGTAAAACAGAGAGAGCCCTCTGTGTCTGCCCAGTACCCAAGACAGTGCCTGGCCCTGAGTGGGCTTGATGGCATTTGTCAAATAAATCAGTGAACGGGCAAGGGAGGCGTGGAGGCGGCCATCCATCCTCACCTGACTTCTGATGTGCAAAGTGGTGCTTCACATGGTAGGCCTTCATGTTGTACATGTAGGAGCCTTTGTGCGGCGAGCCGAAGTGCAGGTAGTAATGGATCATGTCGTAGAACACGTAGCCCAGGAGGCCTCCTGCAAAAATCGTGCTCCCCACCGCTTCAGGCAGGATGAGCCGTAAGAGTGCGTAGAAGCTGCCGATCACTAGAGAAGCTGGCACAGGGGGGAAGACCAGGCGGGAGCCATCGAAAGGTGCCTGCGGATGGAGAGGCTTGTGCATCAGAAGGTGGCCCTGGGCCAGGGGCTCCAGGGCCTGCCTGTGGTCACAGCAGAGGATGCGGTGGAGCAGCCCAGACATTCCACTGGCCTGTTGTGACTAGGCTTGGCATCTTTGGTGGTTTTGGGGAGGGCAGGCTACCATGCCTGAAAGACCTGGAGAGATTTTCCTGCTCCCTGTGTGCAAGCCAGAATGGGACCTGGAAAACTGCCCAGGAACACAGACAGGGGTAGGAGGGACGTGAGGCAGGAGGGGTTGGCTGTGCTGGCAGCTCAGAGCCCGCCTCATGCTCGAAGGGCCACTTTGGCTCTGGGATTGATTAGGTGCTGGATGGCAACCCCATCCCCTAATACCATGCCCTTGGCTGAGGCCTGAAGCCATCTGGGAGGGCAACGAACGTGTCAGCAAGCTGAGCTTAATGCAATGTCCACGCTGGGATGGTCCTGGGAAGATGACTAGAGATGGTCTCTCCCGTCCCCACATGTGAACAGAAGGCCTTTCGGGGGTGTTGTCACCGTGTATCAGAGAACAAAACAGCTAAGCCTTTGGCTCTTGAGCTTCAAAAGCCAATGGCCTGGCATAGAACTTTTTTTTTTTTTGAGACAGAGCCTCAAGCTGTCGCCCTGGGTAGAGTGCAATGGCATCACAGCTCACAGCAACCTCCAATTCCTGGGCTCAAGTGAGTCTCCTGCCTCTGCCTCCCAAGTAGCTGGGACTACAGGTGCCCACCACAACACCCGGCCATTTTTTAGTTGCAGCCGTCATTGTTTGGCGGCCCGGGCTGGATTCGAACCTGCCAGCTCAGGTGTTATGTGGCTGGTGCCTTAGCCTGTTGAGCCACAGGTGCTGAGCCAGAAGTAACATTTTTGGGGAACAGAGACCCTGTCTGGGCTGGAAGAGGAGCAAGAAAGCAAGCAGGCAGCAGTCCCACAGCCCTACGCTGGTGTGGGCTTCCCTCCTCTCAGCCCGGGAGCAGCAGGACCAATGGTGTGCTGGAAACCTCTCTGAAGGAGGAAGGGAAGGAGGGACTGAGGGCAGAAGGGAAGGAGGAAAGGAAGAAGGAAAGGAAGGAGGAAGGGAGAGAGGGAGGGAAGGAGGGAAGGCTGATTTGCAGCGTTTGCCAATTCCCATGGTGTAAATACTCCCACTCCAAGCTACCAATGCAACATCACTTAAAGTAGAGCTGGGAAGTGCACAGCTCTTATCATGCTCTGGTCACAGTGGGCTTGGGACCCTCCGATGGATAGTTTTGGAGGTCTGAGAATATGTTCCTGACCAGAAACCCAGTGGCCACAGGAATAAGCTCCTCTCTTCTTATGGTATGGCAGCTAGGGACTGGACATATTGGTGTGGGAACGTCTCAGAGGAAGGAGCCTGGACAGCCCCTGGGGCTCCAGAAGGTTCTTTCGTGCCCTGAGGAGAGGAAAGTTAGCTGACAGGGAGCAGCAGATCTGATAAGGTATCTCTAATGGAGTAAGGAACATGGCAGTGGTGCAGCAAGCTCTGGAGGGCAGAGGCCAGGTGGGGGTGGACATTGACATGGAGGAGAGACACTGGCCAGGCCTTGGCTGTGGTCCCTTTTAGAGCATGTCTGAGTAATAGGCTGGTCCAGGACTGGATGCTCACCCAATACTGGCTGCCACAAAAGTCCCCTAGAGCGCAGGAAGGTGACATAACTGCTAATCTGGGAACTCTCCAAGTCATCTGATGAAACTGAGAACTGATGAAACCCAGAACTGGCTCATTCAAATGAACCAGACTGAGCTGCCAGGAAACCAAGGTGAGCTCTAAGTTTAGTGGCAGCAACATAAGCGTCTTTGTTTGTTTTCCGCATCTGAACTCGTGTCCTGAAAATGTCCCATCTGCCACATTTTCTCTGATTTATACCCAGCAGAGAGCAGAACGTGGGGGAAAGAACTCACTTTTGAGGAGATGGAAATGGAAGAAAAGGTCTAGAGTGTGGAGCCTCCTGGGGACCCCGTGTGACACGCCAAGAGCAGCACAGTGCAGGGACAGAGAAGCCTCTGGGGGGTGGGTTTGAGCACAGACTTGGAGTCCACCGGATTGGGTTCAACATCCTGGCTGTGTGAGGGGTGAACTGGGGCAAATTCCTTGTTCCTTAATCTCCCCAAGCCTCAGCTTGCCGCTCTGTGGAATGGGGAGAACCCCATCTCCACCTTCAGAGGGAGGCTCCACCAGAGCAAGGATTTTTACTGTTTTGCTCACTGATGTCCAGAGTGGCGCCCGGCACTGCACATTTGCTGAGAGAACGAGCCGTCGTGAGGGTCAGGGAAGGTGTGCAAAGGGTGCGGAGTGCCCGGCGTGAACGCACGCACACCCACGTGCACACACACACACTGACCCTGCTGCCACCTGGCTCAGATTAGGACCCAGCCACCCGTCTGAGCGGCTGCTGGGGGGCCGCCGCCCTCTCACCTTGTGGTGCTGGCCGTGCAGGACGAAGTGCAGCATGATGAGGTAATGGCTGTTGCTGGGGGGCTTCATATGGAACACGAAGCGGTGGATGAGGTACTCTATGAGGCTCCAGATGAAGGCGCTCAGCACGAAGAGGCCAGGGAACACGGAGCCCGGCACTCGCACCGAGTACTCTGCAGGGCGGTGGAGAGGGGCTGTGTCAGGCAACGGCCGCCTGGTGGCCCCACACGCTCTGCCTGGCTGCCCTCTGCCCCGCAGCTGTGGTTCAGGCCACACTCCTGGGCCCCTTGGGTTGACTCGAGGAGGCTGGGCCTGAAGGGTCCTTTATGGGACCTGATGTCTTCCTTAGAGCAACAGTAGCTAGACCTTTGCCTGGGAGGGTAACCTCGCCCCAAGAGTGCAGGGGAGGAGAAGGGGACACTTCTGAGCCTAGAGAGTTACTGATGGACAATGGGAACCGGCAGGGGCTGCGGGGCAGGGAGGATAAGCGGAACCACGCGCAGAAACCTCACCGGATGAGACTTGAAATCACCGCCTAGGAGGAAGCCTCGAAAAAACTAAAGGAGGCGGCATGGATGGGGACCAGGAGTTGTTATCTTCACGTGCAAGGGTCCCGATAACCGGCCCTCTGACGACCACCCTGCAGCTCCAATCCTTTTCCCCACCTCGTTCCTTCCTTGACCTCACGGGGTGTTCTCCACACCCATCCTCAGCCCCTCGGCTTTACTTCTCTTCTTCACAAGCCATAGTCAGCCATCCTTTCTCTCTTCTTAAATAGTGGCTTTATCAAAATATAATTCATGGACCATACAAGTCACCCACATAAGGTGCACAATTTAGTGTTTCTTATATATTTATAGAGCTGTGCAACTGTCAATACTGTCAGTTTTAGAACATTTTTATCACCCCTGAAAGAACCCTGTGCCCATTGGCAATCACTGCCCATTACCCCTCTATCCATCCATCTGGCAACAACTAATCCGCTTTCTGTTGAGTTTGCCTCTTCTGGACCTTTTATATAACGGAATAATAAAATATGGAGTCTCTTATACCTGGTTTCTTTTACTCAATATTTTCAAGGTTCATCCATGCCATAGCATGTGCCCGTACTTCATGCCTTTTTTTTTTTTGTAATTTTTGGCTAGGCTGGGTTTGAACCCACCACCTCCAGTACGTGGGGCCGGCACCCTACTCCTTGAGCCACAGGTGCTGCCTTACTTCATACCTTTTTACTGCTGAAAGATACCCCTATGTGGCTATTCTACATTTTTTTTTTTTTTTCAGTTTTTGGCTGAGGCTGGGTTTGAACCAGCCATCCTGGCGCCCTACCCAGTGAGCCACAGGCAACACCCTATTCTACATTTTCTTTTTTTTTTTTTTTTTTTGAGACAGAGCCTCAAGCTGTCACCCTGGATAGAGTGCCGTCGCATCACAGCTCACAGCAACCTCCAATTCCTGGGCTCAAGCCAGTCTTCTGCCTCCACCTCCCAAGTAGCTGGGACTACAGGTGCCCGCCACAATGCCTGGCTATTTCCTGGTTGCAGCCGTCATTGTTGTTTGGCAGGCCAGGCTGGATTCGAACCCGCCAGCTCAGGTGTACGTGGCTGGTGCCTTAGCCCATTGAGCCACAGGCGCCGAGCCACCTACTCTACATTTTCTTTACACATTCTCCACTTGATGGACACCTGGGCCATCTGCACTTTTGGGTACTGTGAGTAGTGCTGCTATAAACACTAGTGTACAAGTTTTGGTGTGACACAGGTGCTTTAATTTCTTGTGGGTACATGCCTAGGAGTGGAACTGCTGGGTCTATGTTTAACCTCCTGAGGAATGGTCAGACTGCTTTCCAAAGCTAGCAGGTCCTGAGCATTTCATGGGCAGGGTCTGGGTCTTTCATTGTATATCTTCAGTGCTGAGTATAGCAGGTGCTCAGAATGCAGGAAGAATGACAGGTAAAGGACCTCTCTGAAGGGCACAGGCTGGATGTCACATTATCTGTGCCATTCCAAGGGCGGGACCAGGCCTGGAGGCAACAGCTTTGGGGTCAGCTAGGAGGGTGTGCTTCTGAAGGGCTCCAGCTGTATGCATGCTATACATATACCCGCCCAGGACGAGTGACCACAGGTGGCTGCTGAGGAAGCGAGAAAGTCCAGGAAGGCAGAGAGGGAGAGGTGACCTTCCAGGCTCTCGGGACCAGGTTCTAGGTCAAGCCTCATCCTGACACATGGTTCCAAATGAATCTCTGTGCGATGAAAATAGTTTTTACATCTCACCTGGGAACTAACATTTGATGCAGCCAGGATTAGATTCCAAAGGATCCACTTCTCTCAAATCAATTTAAAGCCGGTCTGACAGCTCTCATCTGGAGGGCCTACCATGTCCCCTCATTTGGCCTAAGACGCTTGCCTGCCTGTGTGGCTGATTTTGACTGCCCTGCAAGTAGCCATTTGGTCTGGGCTGGGCTGCTCTGGTTGGCAAGAGACCCTGCTTCCAGGGAAGGCCTGACACCTCTGGGGTCCTTCAAAACACTCTGACGAAGTGCCAAGGACACATGCTTTGGATTTCCAGACCTGAATTCAAATCCTGCCTCTGCACCACCTACATGCTGTAATTTTCTCAACAGTAAAATATCCGGCCCGTCTTGACATGCTGTTGTTAGGATGGAGGTAATATAATATCTGATTATATAATGAGTATGTATTCTATAATACTTATAATAATATAATACTCTTGGTATTTAATAAGTAGCTACTCTAATTTCTAAACGTAAGTCCACATCCACCTGTCTCGGCTCCGATCAGCAGTCCTGCCTTTGTCTACCTTCTATGGATTCTCCTTGCAGGGCTCTAGAGGATCCGGGTCAAGGGAAGGGCTGCTTTCCCAGCCACCTGGCTTTTCCTTGCTCAGAGCTGAGTCACTTTCCTTGCTACTTAGATCTCCTGTCTACAGAGAAAGGACAGGATGCACAGGAGCATTCCCTGCCCATAGACTTTGGCCTTGACTTTGCCAGGGCACCCCTAACACCTTGCTGTTGGGAGCCCACATCCCCATCTGGGGTGGTGCATGGCAACATGGTGGCTCAGTGCTCTCCCAACATGCTCTCAGGAACTGCTCGGGGGGCCATCCCAAATTTCCAGAACCCCTCTAGCTTTTCAAAGTGTTTTCATGCATGCATGTAGGAATTTCAGCCTTGAACCACTGTCTCTACGCAGCTCCCACTGCCACTTGGCACTCTGACTCTTTAGCATTTATTCCAGCGCGGCTTTGTCCAGCAGCTGCACTGGGACCCCGCCGAGTCTCCCCTCGCCTGGCTTTGTGGGCTCTTATTTTCTCTGCCCGTGGCTTGTGCTTTGCATGACAAGCTGGGGGACGACGGAGGCATGTGGAGACATAGTTCTCGTGCCTCCACCATTGGCATCGTGGTTACAGGCTTACAAACCTCCCACACTGGACCTTTATATGATAGGCACATTTTAGCTTTCTGCAGAGGCCTGCAAGGCAGACAGGGCCCTCGAATCACCCTCCCTACCATGCAAAAAATCCCCTCCTATAGGTCAAGCCTCTGCCCGCCCCCTCACCCCAGCATCACCCCTGTCTGCCCATCCGGCTGGAGCTGGTACTGAGTGGCATCTCTGGAGGAATCCGGCAGAGGGACCTGGGCCAAAGCTTCAGTGTCCCCTTCCCCCTCTGGCGGCCAGCCCTGGCCGCCCTGCCATGGTTTGTGATTGTTAGGGGAGTGTTGGGCGGACAGTGGGCGATTCAGGGAGCAAGGCTCTGAGCGACAAGCCTGTGCTGTGCCCAAGCTATTCAGTGTGGGCAGAAAAGGCTAACCTTGGCTCATGGCAGGAGCTTTCGGTGACCAGGAGCAGCTCAGGGCTGGGCTGGAGGGCTTCCTGCAACATGCTGTCCCCTACCCATCCTGGGTCAGGTGGATAAACTGAAGCTCCTGATGCTGTGACTGTAGCCCCGGCCACCCTTCAGGCCCTGGACTTGCAGTTCCCAGGAGAGGTGGCAGGAGGGACACCTTGGGATGTGGCTCAGAGGGAGAGTCAGGAGCGTGGGGAGTGAGCAGGGAGGAAAGCCCACCTGACGGGCACTATACTCCCAGTGCCTCCTTGAGGCCGCTGTGCCTGGAAGGACAGAACACCCAGGCGGATGGCTGAACCTGGGGGCCCCAGGCAGGCAGCTGGCTGGAGATCACACCTAAGCTATGGTAGCCCTGACTCAGCCCCATAGGCTCTTTGGACATTGCCTTCGATCAGCCCCTGTCTCTATCCCCTGCCCCCAACCAGAAGCTGAGAGCACCTGGCATCCACATCCCAGCCGTGTGACCCTGAAACTCAGAGGCTCCATGTCCTCAACTCTAAAAGGGGACAATACAAGATCCTCTACATGGGGCTGGCTTGGGCGATATACAAGGTAGTCCCTGGAAGGCACGTGGCCTGGCACACAGTAAGTGCCTCAGAGAGCCTACAGGACACCACCAGATCCTTTCCTCACAAGCTTTTTGACAACTGCAACAACAACAACAACAAACATGGGCTAGTTCAAGTCCAGCTCACCGCTGTGTCACCTGGTGGTGATTTGATTTGCATTTAGTTTCTTTCCGGAGAACCCCAAGTCATACATTTTCTGGCATTAGACTCAGTGAGAAGGCTTTTCTTTCTTCCCTTTTTTTTTTTTTTTTTTGAGATAGAGTCTCACTTTGTTGCCCTGGATAGAGTGCTGTGGTGTCACAGCTCACAGCAACCTTCTATTCTTGGGCTTAAGCAATTCTCTTGCCTCAGCATCCTGAGTAGCTGGGACTACAGGCGCCTGCCACAGCACCTGGCTTTTTTGTTGTTGTTGTTGCAGTTGTCATTGCTATTTTTGCTGGCTGGGGCCGGGTTCTAACCTCCCACCCTGGGTTTATGGGGCTGGCGCCCTACCCACTGAGCTACAAGGGCCGCCTCCATTTTTTCTTTATTTTAATTGCTACACCACCTGACAAAATGATTTCTTTAGTTTCTGTTGATGTGTTGTTGGGTTTTGTATTTATTCGGGGAGGGTAGGAATAGGACAAAACTTTTCTAGGGAGAGGCCTCCCTTAGAGATGTGTGTGGTGTGGCTTGGGGTTCTGTGCTCTCAGAAACTTAGGAGTGGGGAGAACACTGAGGGCTCCCACCTCCGGGATCCCTGCGAGTACACAAGAGGGAAGCTGGCATTACCTGACGTGAATGACGTGAAGAGTTGGACATTGCCCTGGGCCAGGGTTCTGTAGGAGGACCAGCTGAGGTATAACACCAGGGGCATCCAGACGATGGGGACACTGTACCTGCAGGAGGGCGTTGGGGTGAGAGGGACAGATGCACAGGGGGTCAGCAGGGTCCAGCTTTCCTCAACCGGAGGTGAGGATAAGATGGCACCAAAGCACAGGCACAAAGCATTTGGAGACCCTGGGTAAAGGGACACGGGTGTGGGGAATGGGGAAGAGAGTCCATCCACCTCCCAAGATGAGTTATTAGCAGAAAAAAACTGTGTCCTCATGGCTACTGACTATGCACCTTAATAGACGGGTGCTGACCACTTGTGGCAGAGGAGCAATTTGCAGGCAAAATTGTTTCCATTGGCACTAGAGGTTAGAAAGCCCTCTTAGGAGTCCAGAATAGATCACAGGTGGCATTCAAAGAGGTTTCTGTCTACATGTTGCACTGTCATCCCATCAGTAGACAAAACCATGCATAGAAATGAATCATGCCTATGGCGTGTTCCACCCTCCCCAGGAGCTTATAGCACAGCCCTGGGCTCTGGAGAGGGACCCAATTGCCCTCTTCCTCTTCCATATCTGATTGGCACACCAGGAGAGAGGGACAGCCTGCCGCAGACTCAGGGAGGAGCTCACCAGGCAGTCTTGGAGAGGGCCTCAATGAGGTTTGAGTGGAAGAGGCGGATGGGTCTGGTCACTGGCTGGTGGACCCACTCATCGTACTTGTCTCCCAAGTAGCCCACCTGCCACAGGAGAGGCTTTTGCCAGTCCACTAGGTCCTGTAAGAGACAAGGTGGACACTTGAAACTCATCCCCTGTCCCCAACTAGAAGCTGACAGCACCTGGCATCCACATCCCAGCTGTGTGACCCAGAAACTCCAAGGCTCCGTGTCCTCAACTTGACAGTCATTATTCCATCTCCCAGTTAGAGTATCCCAATCCCCACCCTCCACTTCAGTTCATGTGGTATTTGTGGGGCACCCACCTTCCAGGTTTTGGGATGCAGAACTGAGTGAACTATGCTGCTCACACCAGGCCCCTGGCCACAGCAGTGGGGGCCAGTGCAGCCTTGTGACCTAAGCTAGTGCAATGAGCCATCAGACATCCTCTCTTCCTGCTGGAGTCGCTAAGTTAGCAGGTGTGAGCCTGGAGATGCAAGTGGAGCCTGCCTGGGGACTCAGCCATCACAGAGGAAGGCCAAGCCAAAGAGCTAGAGAGACAGAATCCTAGTAGTGATACCTGAGCACCCAGATTCAGCCATGCCCAGAGCTTGAAGTCTGCCCAGGACTCTTTAGGTATAGGAGGCAACACATTCTGTATCAAGAATGAAGTAGGCCCTTCTCCCTCTATCACAGGCTTTCTTCTTGGTGTTGGTCTAGGTAATTCATTCACTTGTCCATTATTCAAACAATCATTCGTTCACCAATTGGTTTAATATATCATACACACATATGCTAGGTGCTGAGAAGATTCAGCAGGAGCAAAAGAGACCGTCTTTGTCTCATATCGCTTAGTGCTTAATTGGAGTTCAGAGTCAGACCTGGGTACAAATCCTGGCTCCACTATATACTGTGCAACCTTAGCAAAAGTACTTAACCTCTTTGAGCCTCAGTTTCCCTAGTTATAAAACACAAGTAATAATAACAGTACCTGCATTAAGTGCTCAGCAAGATGTAGCCTGCCAAGCATGATAGTTTGGTAGTGATTCAAGGCAGCCTGAGATCCAGAGAAAGAATAATTGGTACAAATCCCTGGATCCAGGGTAGGCAAGGAAGACCTGGAGTTTGGGAGGGAGCTCATACAACATGGAGGATTTGGCAAAGGGGAGAGAGGAAGGGACAGAGGGGAATGTGGGCATAGGGCTAAAGTTGAGAACAAGTGTGGCCCATTTGGTACCTTGACACTGGTTGTGGATAGCAGGAGGAAATCTGCTGAGGACTTTGATAACAGAACACCCTGTTCCAGGCCCAGGGATATGGCCTGGAGAATATTTTCCCCCCAGTTACAAGATCTTCCTATGTTGCGCAGGCTGGACTCTAACTCCTAGGCTCAAGCAATCCTCCTGTCTCAGCCTCCTGAGTAGCTGAGACTAAGGTGCATGATTGCCCAGTTTTATCTCACCCTTACACATGTTCTAAAGCACAGAAGACTACATTAGCACATGCAAATCATTTATAGATAAATCAAAATGGACAGGCAAGATACAGTGTTTTACACCTGTAATACCAGTACTTTGGGAAGCTGAGGCAGGAGGATCATTCGAGGCCAGGAGTTTGAGAGCAGCCTGAGCAACCAACCTCATCTATACAAGAAATAGAAAAATTAGCCAAGTGCTGTGGCATGCACCTATAGTCCCAGGGACTTGGAAGGCTGAGGCAGGAAGATCACATGGGCCCAGGAGTTTGAGGTTGCAGTGAGCTATGATGATGCCAATGCACACTAACCTGGGAAGCAGAACAAGACCTTGTCTCAAAACAAAATAACAACAAAAAAAGCACACACCATATATAATGGAGAGTGTGCTCAAAAAGAGTTACTGATAGGGCTGCAAGAGCAGAAAAGTTTGGAGACTGGTGCTCTGGGCAGTGGGAAGCCCTTGAAGATCTGTGATGAGTCCGTGTATTGAAGAAGATCAATCTGGTCTAAAATCAATAAAGACAGGCTCAGCACCTGTGGCTCAAGCAGCTAAGGTGCCAGCCACCTACACCTGAGCTGGTGGATTCAAATCCAGCCTGGGCCTGCCAAATAATAGTGACGGCTGCAACGAAAAAATAGCTGGGTGTTGTGGCGGGCGCCTGTGGTCCCAGCTACTTTGGAGGCAGAGGCAGGAGACTCGCTTGAGCCCAGGAGTTAGAGGTTGCTGTGAGCTGTGATGTGACTCTACCCAAGGAGACAGTTTGAGGCTCTGTCTCAAAAAAAAAAAATAAAATAAAAAATAAGTAAATAAAATAAAATTGGTAAAAACAAAATAAAATATAAATATAAAATAAAATAAAATCAGTGAACTTGCAGTCCAAGGACCACCTGGCTCTGCCATTTATTGGCTGTGGGGTCCTGGGGAAGCGTCTTTACCTTCTCAGCTCTCTCATCTGTGAGGCCACCCACCACCCACAGTGGGAGTGAGGGCGAGGGTGTCACACGGTGGTGTTCCATCTCGGGTATAAGGGAGTTTCCACTGCAGGAGGAAAGGGGGGGAGTGGCAGCAAGGACAGGGGAAGGGGAAGGGGCTGTAAGGGGAGAAAGAGCCAAGGCAGACTCTGGAAAGCTGCCTTCCCATGACCCTGGCTGGATCTCATCCTTGTACCCACCTCCCTGCCCAAACTGCCTCAGCCCCAATGGGTTTCCCAGAAACTGGCCTTCCTGAGCTCCCAGCTCCTCTGGAGGTGAAGCTAGTGTCCACCTAGCTTCAGGGGCGTGGGGGTCCCAAAGCAAGCAGGCAAGGCCACCGGGCGCTTTCTCTGTGCCTGTGCCCAGGGTGAAAGGCCCAAGAAGCTCGTGGCTCCCGCCATGTGAACTTGGCAGGTTGCAAGTGCAGGCTGCTTTCCAGGGGCCTGTGCGTGGGGGAAGGTGGGGAATGCCACTTCCTACTTCTCCAGGTCAGCTGGGAGCCATCCTGCCCCAGCATGGAGTCAGGCAATTGTCCAAACCCCACCTAGTTGCTGCACTGTGCTTGACCCAGGCTCCTTGACCTCAGCCCCAGGTCTGGCAGCAAACGGATTTACTGGATGTGTATGGTCTCATTCCTTCCGTTCCTCCACCCTAGGTCTTCAAACAAATACACAGACACACACACACACACACACACCCCACAGCAGCACCACAAGGAAGAAGAACTAGAGGAAAACAGCTGAGAGCCTGTGTTTATGCTTTCCCGTGCAGCAGCCTGCAGAACCTCACCTTAGAAGAAGCTGGGCCAGGGTCACACTGAGCACTGGAGGATGTGTCCCAGCTGTAGTAACACTGACAGCTGACACCCATGGACTCTGACCATGTATCTAGATGATTCTAAATACCTGACATGTATTCAATCATTTGATCCTCACCATACCCCCAGACAGGCAGGCACTCTAATAATAATGGGCATTTGGAGATGGGGAAACTGAGGCTGAGTAACTGGCCTAAGGTTGCCCAGTTATGTCTCCTTGATGAGTTGGCCCCTTCACCATCGGGAAATAAACATCTTGGTCCCTGGTAATACGTTGTTCTGAAGTCCATTTTGTTGGGGTTTTCTATTTGTTTTAAGCCAGAGTGTCACTCTGTCACCACAGGTAGAGTGCAGTGGCATCCTTGTAGCTCACAGCAGCCTCAAACTTTTGGACTCAAACGATCCTCTCAAGTAGCTAAGACTATAGGTGGAAACCAGCATGCCTGGTTAGTTTTTCTATTTTTAGTAGAGACAGGGTCTTACTCTTGCTCAGGCTGGTCTCTAACTCTCTTTTTTTTTTTTTTGAGACAGAGCCTCAAGCTGTCACCTTGGATAGAGTGCTGTGGCATCACAGCTCACAGCAACCTCCAATTCCTGGGCTCAAGTGAGTCTCTTGCCTCTGCCTCCCAAGTAGCTGGGACTACAGGTGCCCACCACAACACCCGGCCATTTTTGGTTGCAGCCATCATTGTTGTTTGGTAGGCCTGGGCTGGATTCGAACCTGCCAGTTCAGGTGTACGTGGCTGGTGCCTTAGCCCGTTGAGCCACAGGCGCCGCCGAGCCAGGTCTCTAACTCTTGAGCTCAAGCAATCCTCCCACCTTGGCCTCCCAGAGAGCTATGACTACAGGCCTGAGCCACCTTGCCTGGCATGATGTCCACTTGGATAGTAATAGAGCCACATCAGCTTCCTGAAGCTTGGTGTGTCCCTGGTGTTTTCCATTCTTTTACTTTCAATCTGTGCATGTCTTTACATTTAAATTGCATCTCTTGGCTGGGTGTGGTGGCTCATGCCTGTAATCCTAGCACTCTGGGAGTCTGAGGTAGGTGGATTGCTTGAATTCAGGAATTGAGACCAGCAAGAGTGAGAACCCATCTTTACTAAAAATAAAGGATCCCCTGAGCCCAAGAGAATAAAGTTGCTGTGTGCTACGATGATGGCATGGCACTGTACCAAAGATGACAGAGACGGTCTCAAAAAGTAGGTGGGGGGGCATCTCTTGCAGGTAGCATATATTTCTTTTCTTCTTTTTTTTTTGGCCAGGGCCAGGTTTGAACCCGCCACCTCTGGTATATGGGGCCACACCCTACTCCTTTGAGCCACAGGCGCCACCCCTCTTTTTCCTTTTTTAATCTACTTAGACAATCTCTGTCTTTTAATTGAAGTGTTTAGTCTATTTACACTTAATGTTGGAGTAGTCTACCCTTGTGCTATTTTCTTTTTGTCCCTCTGTTCTTCCTTGTTTGAATTAACTATTTTAAAGTACTCCATATTATTTCCTCTATTGGCTTTTCAGCTATGCTATTTTATTTTATCCTCTGTTGTTCCTATAAGAATAACATCCCGTTCACCATCTATCTCAAATGAAACCCGTGGTTTCATGTGTCCCACTTTTGTTTGTGACACACAGAACTCTTCTGCCTGTGTTTCAGTTGGACACTTAATTTGGACTTAACTCCCTTAGACGATGAATATTTCCAGTTATTGCACAGGGATGGAGCCAGACAGGCCCTGCTCTCAGCCTAGCAGTGGCTTGTGCAAATTTTTATCTATTGATGCATTTTGACCTTATTTTGTATAGCAATTAGTATATGATTCATAAGTTTAATTAAGTTGAGACAGAAGAAATACCTAGGTAAATAATAAGCAGGGACTCCAGCCTAAACCTCACACCCTGTTGTGAAGGAAACAGAACAAAAGGATGGAGCAAGTATGGAAAATTGGGGCTAGAGGGTGAAAGGGGTATCACAGGAGTGGTGGGAACAGAGTCCTCCAACACAGAATTCTGCTGTTTGATGTCCTGTTGCCAATATGACCTCAGCACATGGTTTGGTTACTCCCTGGGAAGACCAGCAGGCCCTGGCCACCTGTACAAACGGGGGGCTTGCTGTCTGAGTTAGTCCCAAGGCTGCCTCTGCTCCACCTGTCACCTTGGAAGGCTTCAAACCCAAGTTCCATATCTAGCCCCCATTTCATCTCTGTGAGGGACCCTCTGTGGCACCCAGGGAAGGCAACTCCAGAGGAATCCCAAGAAGCCCTCATTCCCCCTGCAAATATCTTCTGAGGCTTGTACTTCTACTGTCAGGGCCTCTGTCCCACTCTTCTGGGGAAAGCGAAGTGAGCCTTCCATACATGTGCAGAACTGGGCTGCTGACCTCCTCCCCATTTTACAGATGGGGATACAGAAGACCTAGAGGTTAAGTGACTTTTGGGATAGGGTTGACTGGTCCTGGAGTGGGAACCTGTCTCCCCACTTCCTGCAGATTGTAGCCCCCTCCACACAGAGCCAAGACATTCACCCTGCGTGCTCAACCTTAGCGTTGGGTGATACATGCACTGATAGGGTGTTCTTTCCCAATTCTCTCCCATTTCTGATCACTGAAAAAGGAAGTCCGGCTGGGTGCTAATGGGATCCAGGACTCTTGCTTGCAAGTCGCTTCTGAGACCTGGTTTTGAGAAGGGAGGATGGCTAATAACTGCTCAGGACCCACCCAGATGGGCTCCCTCTTCCTACTCTTCCTGGCCAGAGACCCCGGGGCCCCTTAGCCTCCCAACACAAACCACTGTCTTCCTCCCAGCTGGACCCACCCACCCTTGCTTCCTAAGGTTTAGGGGGCACAGAGAAGGGTGGTCTGCAGCCCCTGTAGGAGGTTGGTGGTGGACAGGAAGACAGGGAGAACAGGCCACTGACCAGCCCCCAGTTCCCAAGTGTCCTGGACTCTCTGGCTACTGTCATAATTACAGATTCTCCTTTTACAGCTGTGGAACCTGGTGCTCAGAGAAGGTGAGCCTAGCGCTCAGGGTTGCCCAGCTCTGGGAGGAATAGCTTGTTGGGTTGGAGAGGGTCTTCTGGTGATTCAAAGATCAGAGCAATAGGCTGGGCCCCAGAACCAGATGCAAGTTGGGGTGAATTTGGCTAAAGCATCTTGTGTCAACTGTGTGGGCCTGTTTCTCTGCCCTGCCCCCCGGGAAGGAGGCCTCTCCCAGGCTATGCCAGGAATGCAGCTTGCAGCAGCACCCACAGGGGAAAGGCCAGCCTGCTGCCCAAATGGTGGGAGGATGGGCATGCCGCCAGGGTGGGGAGGGGGCCTCCTCTGCTCTTTTCCTCCCACCCCCAGGACCCTCTCCCCCTAGGCAGCAGGGGGCCCAGTGGCACAGGACACCTTCCTGGAGCAGCCCAGAATGGTGCACTCAGAGTCTTCTTCTCCCCAGGGCGGCAAATGTAGGGAGAGGGGGCAGCTAATGGTGCCAATGACTCCTCCTACCACCCCGGCCATGAGCTAAGGCAATTGTTTAAAGAAATGTGCACCCAGAGCTCACCAAGGAGAGAGGAGGAGGAGGATGTGCTTCCAAGCAGTGGGCTGGTGGGGAGGGGATTGAGGACAAGAAGCTCCACAAGAATCCGGGTGCTGGTCAGCCCAGGCTGGGGCCTCATGTCTACCACCCCTATAACCCTTGGTTTTGAGAGATGGGGGCCTGTGTGGACCTCGTCTCACAGATGAGGAGGAGGGTCCGGTGCGCAGATGGAGGCGCTGCAGCAGGGCAAGACCCTGGGTCTTCACACCTGCTGAAGGCTCCTACCAGCTGAATGAGGGCCCGCTGGACCTGCCGCTGCAGGTGCGGCTGTGACTGTGGCTGTGACTTCCCCTGTGGGTGTGACTTCTGCAGTGCAGAGGCTTTGTAGAATCAATGCCGTGTCCAGCGCTCAGTCAGTGGGACCCTCGGTGGCCTTGCAGGGGCCTGCGACCAGCCCACGCCCAAGAGTGTTTCTGCAGCACCTGTCCCCATCCTATGACCCTCTCCTCCGCTGAGGCATGTGAGGTTGTGGGTGGCCTCAGGCCAATGACAGTGACAGGGAGCAGAGAGTGGGAAACAGCGGTGTGGCCTCCATCTTGGAGGAGGCAACCGGGCAGGGTTATATCCCTTCGAAGCTTCTGGTCCCTTCTGGGCATACCACCAGGCCTTCCTCTGACCCCACTCAGGAAGGTGACACAGGGAGTGATGTCCTCCATCGCACTGGAGCTGCTGACAGTCACTCGCCTGTGGCATGGTTTGCACATGTCCACTGCCTGTGTCCACTGCCCTCCCAGGGCATCTAAAGACCTTTGGGTGCAGAGACCAGTCCAGCCTGCCTGCCTGCCGCCTGGTTGCTGCCCTGGGATGTTTTCTGAGCATTGTGAGCTGCAAGCAGACCCTACCCCCAGTAAGGATGGTCGTGGGGAGCCCCTGTAGAAGCTGGGTAGTCCAGAGCCTGCTCTAGGGGAGGGGTTGTGAGGAGAAAGGTGGCCTGAGGTGACTAAGGAGGTGGAGGGTCCGGCAGTGAGCCAGGCCAGCACCCTCACATCAGGGTTGATCCTTCCCCAGAGGCAGGTTGGCCAGAGGGCCCTTGTACCAACAACAGGGGTGTTGTTTTCTCCAGTTCTTATCAACTTATCTGAGGGGTCCGAAAGGGTAAAACCCTATGGCTATTGTCAATACCTCTGCCAATTCCAGGGGACCCTTGGAACAGCCCTTGAATTGTAGGTGGGGGGTGCAGGAGACAGGGACTCTGGAGAGAACCAGCTTCTGCATTTGTTTTGTGACCCACCTGTCCCTTTGAGGGAAGAGGGTGGCCACACCCACTGACAGGTCTGGTAGAACTGGAGGGAACCTGGCTAGGCTGGACCCCGGCTCAGTCTGAGGAAGGCTGGGGAAGAGGGTGCGGCTGGCTTTGGAGATACTTCCCTCCATTCTGCCACCCCATCTCCTGGCTGTGGGCCTTAGGTCTTCCTCTTGGACAGCTATCAGCCTGGAAGGGTTCCAGGGCCTGTGGCAGGAGCAGCTGAGTGCTGCTAATCTGCCCAGAAGTGACTTTGGACGGGAGACTTAAGTGCTTCCTCATCAGTTAAATCAGGATAATTAGTTGCATTTTTAACAGGATTAAATCAGATAACAGATTACCTTTAAAGTGCTTGGAACATGATAAGAGCTCAGTAAAAAGAGCATTAATTCAATGCTAACTGCGCCTCCCAGGGGTATCTGGGTAGGGAACTTCCGTAAACCCCTCAAATCATATCTGCTCCCTCTGGTTTTCCAAAGTGGGATGGCTGGAGAGGGCTCTGAAAAGAACACAGCAAAGTAGCAAAAAAGAGGCCGTTGGACAAAAAGAGAAAGGTATGCCCAGAAGCCAAGAACAGTGCCAGCCACCTAACCAGGCCGTCTGGGTTCCAGGGCATACGGAGAGCCACTACAACCTGGTTTCTTGCCCCACAAGGAAGCCAGGGTCCTGCCTAATGGGGTGTTTGAAGGGATGATTTAAAAACTGTTCTGGTAAAATTCCATGCACAGGCTGGGCGTGGTGGCTCACACCTGTAATCCTAGCACTCTGGGAGGCCGAAGTGGTTGGATTGCTTGAGCTCAGGAGTTGAAGACCAACCAGTCTGAGCAAAGAACAAGACCCTGTATCTACTATTTATTTACTTTTTTTTTTTTATTTTAAAAAATTTTTTGAGACAGAGCCTCAACCTGTCGCCCTGGGTAGAGTGCTGTGGCACATCACAGCTCACAGCAACCTTCAACTCCTGGGCTAAGCGAGTCTCCTGCCTCCACCTCCCAAGCAGCTGGGACTACAGGCACCTGCCACAACGCCCAGCTATTTTTTGGTTGTGGCCATCGTTGTTTGGCAGGCCTGGGCTGGATTTGAACCCGCCAGCTTGGGTGTATGTGGCTGGCACCTTAGCCGCTTGAGCCACAGGCGCTGAGCCAAGACCCTGTATCTATTAAAAATAGAAAAACTAGCCAGGCATAGAGGCACACGCCCATAGTCCCAGCCCATGCCCCAGCTGGGTTTCCCCTTACCCTTTGCAGCTACTAGGGCTGGGAAAACAAAATTCCTTCTTTTGGCTGCACCCAGAGGACTTGACTCACCTTGAATGCAAAGTCCTTTGGCCCCAAGAGCGGATGTGTAAATCCTCCCCAGGCCCGGGGGACCCTTAGCTGAGGCAGAGCTGCAGCCTTCTCAGACTTTTTCCACAGCTCCTCAAGGACCAGACCGAGCAGACTCCTCCCACCCCAAACAGGCATGGGGTTCAACTTAGACTTGCCAGTTCTCTCCATCTCTCTGCTCCCTCCAAAGGGGCTGGTGAATGAGACAGGAGGACTCTTTTTTCTTTCTTTCTTTTTTTTTAAATAAAAAGAAGAAAGAAAGATAGTGAAGCATGGTCCACCCCCTCTGGGAATCCTAGATGCCCACTGGGAATGGCTCCCAAGCAGAACCCAGTGGGGTGGGGATTGCCTGCAGGGTGGGTCCCCACACCCCCCACTCTGGGCCCTGCCCTCCCTTAACCCAGTGACACAGGAGGAAAAGGAGGAAGAGAGAAAGTGTGTGTGTGAAAGAGAAGGAGGAAAGGCGGGGGAGGTGAGTCAGGTGTCAGCTGCCTAGATAGCTGGCCAGCAGCCCAGCAGGGAGCAGGCCCAGCGGTGTCACCTTCTTCCCCAACCCTCCTGCTGGAACCCTGGAACCACAGCACAGGGGGCTGGGAGGAGCCCTCCCCAGATGGCTGGCAGTGTAGGATATGGCTATGCCCTGCCAGCTCACACCACAGCTCCTCCCCTCCGGGATGGATCTCTCTAGCCACCCCGCCCTGGTGGCTGCCACATTCACCCACACTGGTCAGCTCTCTTCAGAGTATTTTCTTTCCAACATTCAAGCCCTAAGCTAAGCGCACAAGTTGCTGCCCCTTTTAGAACCGTCCACTGGCCATTCATGCCCTGAGCTGGGGACAGGCTGGCCCCATCCTCACTCCCCAGACCTCTTTGTCTTCCTGTGAAGCTTCTCCTGTTCCAAGTTGAGGTCCTAGACCCCACCAGCTTCTGGGGTCCTTGACCCACTCGAGTGGTCTGGTTTCTCTTCTGTTCCACCCATGTGCAGAGCAAGCCAAATCCCCTAACACTTCCAAAGTCATTTGTACCAAGACTCTACCCACCAAGTCTTGTTCCCCGGCCTGAGCATCGTCCACACCCAACTGTGCCCAAGCCAGGGGTGGAGGCTAGGACACCAGGTCCCAAGGACCTGGCGGAGGAATAGGCGCTGTGTGGCCGCAGGGGCAGGCTTTCCTCTGCCTTCCATTCTCCTCTGGAAGGGATGGGGCCTGGGGGCATGGAATGACCTCTTCTGACCTCTCTGGTAGGATGTCCAAAATTCTCCCAGAGGTGGTGGCAATCTTATAAGACACCTGGGGTCAGGGCCAAAGGGGACCGGCAAGCATCAGCTTTGCGGAGGCCCCTGCCCCACCTCTGGTCAGCCACGTGCCCGGGGCGTGATTCCCATTGCCTCCTAGTGTACTAACTGTTCACCCTCCTTCCCACCCGGCTGTGAGCTTTGGCGGCGGGCGGTGGGGGTAGGAGAGGCGTCCTGTTCGTTTCTGTGTCTCCAGTGCCTGGTACAGGCAGAAAGCACACAGGATGGGAATTTCTGGACGTGTACATCTGTACCTGTTCCATGATGTTGCGACAGTGCCGTGACCCAAACTGGAGGGAAATGACACCCACGCCTGGCTCCCTCCAGAGTCCCCTCCAATTCCATCTGAGACCGCCAGCTCCTCCAGGGCTTCCCTCACCAACAGATGAGTCTGCTAAGCCACAGCAGACTTCTAGTCGCTGAAAGAGGGTTGTGACAAGTCTCTACAGACACCTGGGCCTTCTCCCAAACACTGAGGATGGCTTCAGCCCTGCCTCCTGCCTGGACTCAGCAGGCATCCATGTCCTGCCCTGGCCAGTGACTCTCTGATCACAAGAGTCTGGGCCAGTTCTGCTTTGCACACTGGCAAAACTGGGTACTTCTGGCTACCACTGCCCCCTTCTCAGCTTCAGGGGTCCCGGTGGAGAACTCTTCTTCTCCAAGGCCTTTGGGGCCTGGCTCTGTGCAGAGACCTTATGTGCCATTTCCTGAGTGCTCCACCAATGAGGGGTTCCCCCCCGCCAGCGTCCTACTTGTGAGCTGTGGGCACCTGCCTCCCCATCCGTCCTCCTTTCCCTGGGGCACGAGTCATATACACCTTGGACTTTGGCTCCATGCACCCTGCCCTCACCCCCAGCAACTCCCAGTCTTCACCCTACTGCATCCTGGGCCAGATACCTTGTCCCAATCCACCACTTTGAACCGTGGTTCAATGTCAGGGTCTATCTTCTGCGTTTCCTCAGATGCTACAGCCTCGTTCGCCATGGAACCCTGCAAAGAGAAGGTACCAGAGCATTACTTACAGCCGAAGGGGACAAAGGACGGAGCCCAGCTCCCCATGAGGAGGAGGCCAGGTGCAGTGAGCACCCCATGGAGGGGCAGGGTGTGGAATTCAAGGACAGTGAGTGCTCTGGAAAGCAGAGAGACACCGGTGTGGCCAGTATTATTCTCTGAACTTCTCTCTGGGAAAAAATGATGTCTGTGAAAAAAAAAAATAGGCAGGAAGGTCTGGGGGAGAAAGTGAAAGGAGAATGAGAGTGGTCAGAGGTGTGTTTCAGGAAGGGGGTCCCTGGCAGGCGTCAGGCAAAGGGAGTCGCAGGGTAGCACCCAGGGCACCTGGGGGGGCTCACTGTGCCACGCCCAGTGACTATTCTGCCTTCCTGGCTATTCAATAGAGCCCATGAGCCACAAGATGGGCTTCTAGGTCCACATGCCCACAAGAAAGAAAGGCATCAGGGAGCAATCCCATGTCAGTGGGGTGGAATTGGCAGAGGAGTGTCTAAGTAGGTTCAAGGTTAAATCAAACTAGCAAAGAGGGAAGGTCAGAAGGAAATGGAATATGCTGGCAAAAACACACAGCTCCGGCTAGGTCTGACATCACATGGGGTGAGGCCAGAGAGAGCAGACTGGCACGTAGGTAAAACTTCTACTGGCATGAAGGAAGAGTCCTGGTGAGTAAAGGAAACCTCGGTACTGGTGGTGCGGAGTGGGCCTTGGAAGCTGGATGCCGGCAAGAGGCTAAGAGGCTATTGTCACAATTCTTACATTTTTGTTTCCAAATGAACTCAAGAGAACCCGATGGTAACAATGACCATGTTGCCATTTTCTGGGCAAACCCATACATAACCCAAATAAAAGTGGCCTTTTGTAGCCCTGTCTTGAACTGTATATCCCAGCATATTTAGTCTGCTGTCATCAAACTAATATCTGAGTTTCTTTTCTTTTTTTTCTTTAAGACAGAACCTTAAGCTGTCCCCCTGGGTTGAGTGCTGTGGCATCACAGCTCACAGCAATTTCTAACTCCTGGGCTTAAGTGAGTCTCTTGGCTCAGCCTCTCAAGTAGCTGGGACTACAGGCACCTGCCTCAATGCCTGGCTATTTTTTGGTTGTAGTTGTCATTGTTGTTTGGCGGGCCCGGGCTGGATTCAAACCTGTCAGCTCTGGTGTATGTGACTGGTGCCTTAGCCACTTAGGCTACAGGTGCTGAGCCTGAATTTTTTTTTTTTAAAGCACCTCATCATCTCTTGAGGACAAATAAGAGTGGATTCTATGGCACATCATACTCTATTCAATACAGACGCCTGCCCTCTTCCCACATTAGTAGCTCAATAATCTTCACATTGTTTTATCCTCAAAATACCCCAGAGGGCCCCCATGCTGAAGCTATCAAACCCTCTCTTCCAGATAGTTTTTCCCCCGGTTGCCCCAAGTCCATCCTTAAATAGGATGATCCATCCTGCTTTCTGTACCTCAAACCCCACTCATTGCAACTCCATCTGCCTCTCCCAGCAAAACAAAAGGATCGTCTTAGCAGGTTTGGTGTATGTGGCTGGCGCCTTAGCCGGCTGAGCTACAGGTGCCAAGCCCTATTACTACTTAACATTGATTGCTGCCTGTTCTACACTTTTCAAATATCCCCAAGTGGCAGACACAGATCTGTTTGGAGTACATCCACCTAAACAGCCAGAACCTGATGGGAGGGCATGTCCCTTGTCACCTCTTAGCCCTGGACACAAAGCACTCATCTATCCAACTTGTGTCTGCAGCCCTCAGAAAGGTCTCCCTTGTGCTCAGCTGGCCCCCTCTAGACTTCTGGTATCTGTCCTGGGTCTGCCCTTCTAGGCCTGTAGAGGCCTGTAAATATTTGGGGACATCCAGCACTCTCTCCTCATCATCTGCCTTCTTTCGCATCTGCCTGGGCGACCAGGACCTTCTTGGGACACAGTGGAGTCTACATTCACCAGCTGGTCCATGTTCCTGCTCCAAGCCAAGGTGTGATGGGACCAGTGCACAGCCCAGCAGGGCTTATACCTGCCTCTCATGGAGCGTCGTATTTCTGTTCATGGGAACTGAGCAAATGGGTCTCTTTGGCCACCACACCATGGAGGCCATTCACTTAACCTATGGCTGCCAGAGCTTTTTCTTAGGGACTACAGCTGTTGGCATGGTGTGGAGAGCTGGCATGGTCTAGAAGGTGAACCTGCAGGCCTGGTCCCTGAAGTGCCACAAGAGATGCGCAATGAAAACTTGGACTCCCAGTGTAGTGATGAATAGGAGAGCAGTGGGCAGTGCAGAACAGGGACAGCCTGGGCAACGAGGTTGTGGAGAGGAGTTTCCAGGGACAGGAAGCCCCGGCTGCCTGGCTGCCTCCTCTTGAGGCATGGCCCCTTCCTCCTCCCTCACGCAAATCCACTGCTTCCACTCACTCATTCAACTCATTTGACACACAGGTTGGAGCATCCTCAGTGTGCCAGAAGCATCCGCTCAGAAGACTGTCTTGAATCTCTCTCGCTGACACTGGCCTCCATCCTGCCCCAGAAGAATGTTTCCAACTTCCCAGCTCATGGTCATAGACACCAAGTGCCTGCTGTCATTTTAAAAAATTTCAGAATCTTACGGGGGTACAGATATTTTGTTTACATGAATTGATTTTGTACAGTTTGAGTCAGTTGTTAAGTGCTGCCTCTTCTGAGACATCATTCCTAGAAGTCTGTGCAGTTTCATCCTTTGGATATCAGTTTATCCTTGCTTTCACTATAAAGTTCATTCCCTAAATTTCCAAGTTCCTCTCCTATTATGCACCTTTTTTTTTTTTTTTTCTGAGACAGAGCCTCAAGCTCTCACCCTGGGTAGAGTGCTCTGGCATCACAGCTCACAGCAACCTCTAACTCCTGGGCTCAAGCAATTCTCCTGCCTCTGCCTCCCAAGTAGCTGGGACTACAGGCGCCCGCCACAAAGCCTGGCTATTTTTTTGGTTGCAGCCATCATTGTTGTTTAGCGGGTCTAGGCTGGATTCGAACCCGCCAGTTCAGGTGTATGTGGCTGGCACCTTAGCTGCTTGAGCCACAGGCGCCGAGCCTCCTATTATGTTCTTGATTAATTCTACAGGAAGTCCTATAAGTAGCCATCTAAAGGAAAAATGGAAAATTATAGCTACATGTACTTTTATTTACCAAACATCCATTACAAAATTTTACAAAATATTCTCCACATGTTGGCCAACTCTTTCTATATACACACCAAAATCTTTTCTCTCATTCACGGCAAACACATTCCAAGATATTTGTTGTTATAATTTCTTCTATGTATGGCAAGTCTTTGGACACCCTGTATTTTTTTTTCCCCCTCTAGCCAGATGGATGATTTGCTATTCTCTTTCTTTTTCTTTTTTTTTTTAGAGACAGAGTCTCACTTTGTCACCCTCGGTAGAGTGCTGTGAAGTCACAGCTCACAGCAACCTCCAGCTCTTAAGCTTAGGTGATTCTCTTGCTTCAGCCTTCTGAGTAGCTGGGACTACAGGCGCCCGCCACAACACCTGGCTATTTTTTTGTTGCAGTTTGGCCGGGACCGGGTTTGAACCCGCCACCTTGGTATATGGGGTTGGCGTCTAACCCACTGAGCCACAGGCGCCGCCCAACTTGCTATTTTCTAAATGTGTCTTACATGTTCCTTCTCAGTGTCACACTGTCCAGAATGAGGGCAGAGGTTAATATTTCATGAATGTTTACTATACACTCAACTCCTCAGTCTCCTTAGCAACCGTACAGAGTTTGGCACAATTATCACTCCCATTTAACAGATGATGGAACTCACCTATGGAGCAGTCCCATAGCTAGTGAAGGGTTGAGCCCTCACTCTGGAATATCCTCTTTACCATCATGACCTTCTTTCCAAACTTTCTGACCAGAAGCGATTTGCTCATTTTCTAACTTTAAAAGGAATCCTACTTTACATATATGATTTTTGCTCATTTGGTATTTATAATTTCTTGCCTCTTACGAGTTTTCAAGTGTTGGGGTGATTGTCTTATTTGTCCAATGGTGTTATAGTTTCTAACAGGACAGGGACCTTGTAGGTTATTGTTTCCAGCTTCTCCTGGTGCCATGATGGGCTCTTGTAAATACTAGCTGGCCTGCCCACATTTCCTCAGTGGGCCACGTTTCAGTGCTAGATCTCTGCAAAGCAGCCAAAAACCCCTGAGATTCCCGCGGCACGATGGGCCTGGCTGCTGGAGGTGAAGCTCTGAGGCTCTGCAGGGTTCATGCTCCTTGGAAGTGGGAAATGAATGTAACGCCACATCTGCTAATCGCCATCATGAGTGGCGAGAAGTGGCTCTCTGCCCCGAGGGAGGCGTGGCCCATGACACCTAGCACGCCATCTCGGAATGTGCAGGATAAGGCAGTACCCGGATAAAAGGATCAAAATTCCAACAATCTAAATCACACGTTCTCAGTGCCCTTCGGCCTAATACATAGGACAGGCATGAGCAGAACTAAAAAATATATAAGGCTGATGTGAGATTGCCAGTACTGGATTTTTCCAAATTAAAAAAAAAGTTTTTTTTTGTCTTTACTAACAAATGCAATCAGTGTAACCTGGTTTCTTGTACCCTCAATGAATCCCCAACAATAAATTAAAAAAAAAATTGTTTTTTTTGAGACAGAGTCTCGTTCTGTCACTCTCTATAGTAGAGCACTGTGGCATCATAGCTCACAGCAACCTCAAACTTCTGGGCCCAAGTGATGCTCTTGCCTCAGCCTTCCAAGTAGCTGGGACTACAGGTACCCACTGCAACGCCCAGCTAACTTTAGATACGGGGTCTTGTTCTTGTTCAGGCTGGTCTCAAACTCCTGAGCTCAAGTGATCCACCCACCTTGGCCTCCCATAGTTGCTAAGATTACAGGCATGAGCCACGGCGCTGGGCCCTCCGATAAAAATTACAACATACAATTGTGTTCTGTGAGCATTAGCTGCGCGTCGTTGGTTTCTTGGTTGAAGCTGGCTGATGTGGGGCTCTCTGATGTGTCTGTAGACAGCGATCACATGTTCACTGCATCCTCGTTCTGAGGTCCCCCTTCAGCTATGACAAGAATCCAGTTCCGTAATTAGAAACAGCCCTTCTAAGGCGTTTTCATTATATTGGAATTATTCTGAGTGAAAGGAAGAAGGGGGCTGCCGATGACCAGACTGGGGCTTAGACTTGAGTCGCCCCGAGCGTGGAGCAGGCCTGGTCTCCCTCTCCAGATCTCCTGTGAATCATGGACCAGCACAGTCAAGGGCTGGCAGGGGTGCCCTGCCACGGAGGACGAGGAAAAGAGGGACACAGGGGGAGGCAGTGGGCACAGCCTCTTCCTGTCCTCTTCCCTGCTCTGCTGCCCCGGCTTAATCATCCCTTGAGGGGCCTTAGGCCACAGGGGACCAATGTCACAAGTGAAACGCTCTGACAAATAAGTCTCACGCTGACTACATAAGCAAGGTATTTTCCGCTGGCCTTGTTGGGACCACACCCCTTCCTGGCCAAAGCCTAGTTCCTTATCACAAGATTGGACACACCTCCCACGAAGGAGGGGACTCCAAGGAGAGCCGGCACCAGTGTCACGTGGGCACTGCCAGGAGCAGGACCCCTCACGGGTACAGGGACGTGTCTTCCAGCACATCTCTCACTGATTCTTTCTCCCCCGCCCTCCGCCAGAGATGGCCTCCCACTTCCACTCCAGGGAGGATCCCAGAAACTACGTCTTGCTGGGTGTGGCACACGTGCTGGTCTGGGCCACGTTTTCCAGGTTCCTAGGCCCCAGTGTTTATTTTATAGTTGAGCTGGGCTCACCCTTGAATTCCACAGGCAAACACCATTCATGAATCAGAAGTGTGTGAAGGTCACCCCTAGGGACTAGGGTGTGATCCCAAGGCTTTTTTGAAAAGTTCCTGGGAAACTTCCACAATGCATTATTTAAAGATTCTCCTGGCAGCGCCTGTGGTTCAAAGGAGTAGGGCACTGGCCCCATATGTGGCAGGTGGTTCAAACCCAGCCCCGGCCAAAAACTGCAAAAAAAAAAAAAAAAGATACTCCTGACCCTGGAAGCAAGCCACAGGGAGCTTTATTTTTTATTTTTTATTTTTTTTGAGACAGAGCCTCAAGCTGTCACCCTGGGTAGAGTGCTGTGGCCTCGCAGCTCACAGCAACCTCCAACTCCTGGGCTCAAGCGAGTCTCCTGCCTCCGCCTCCCAAGTAGCTGGGACTACAGGCGCCCACCACAACGCCCGGCCATTTTTTGGTTGCAGCCACCATTGTTGTTTGGCAGGCCCAGGCTGGATTTGAACCTGCCAGCTCAGGTGTACGTGGCTGGCGCATTAGCCCCTTGAGCCACAGGCACCGAGCCCAGAGGGAGTTTTAAATAGCAAAAAGTGTCTCCCAGATGAACAGTCAGTTTGTTTTTTCTTGAGTATTTACAAGTTGTTTTAGGCAATGCTTTTGGGTTGTTTCAATCTTTGGTAAAGGAAGTGAATAATTTTGCAGTCAGACTCATATTGGTATTCACAGGAAGGATCAGCACCAGGGCTAAGGAGTGTGGCTTGACAAGGCGTGTCCACCCACCTGTTTTGGTGACAGCTTTCTAGGCGGCCAGCCTGAAGGACACGAGACTCACAGAAGGGCAGTAAGCATGGTGCCGAGGACAGGTGTCCTCATCCCGGCCCCTCCTGGCCTCTCCGCATTGGGAAGGCAGGAGGGGGATATGGGAGAAGCGCTTTTGTGGCCAGGCCCAGGGCTGTTTGTCAGGGTGGTGTCACAGTCACTCTTTGATGTCTCCCAGGATAGAATGTGAGCATTGTGCAGCAGAGACCCTGCTTGTCTTGGTTACCACTGGGTCCCCAGCACCGAGCCCAGGCTTGGCATGCAGTACTTCCAGAATGATCTGCTAGTGTGCAGGCGGGTGGCAGGAAAGAAGCCACCCAATGCCTTCCACAGCCCATGTCTGGTTGGAGAGAGGAAGACGGTTATTCCTCCAAGGAGTCGGAGTAGGCAGGCAGACATCACCCATTCTGAGCCTAAAGTCAAGAATGGGCCACTGGGGGGTGGTGTGAAGAGGGCATCCTGACCCCCTTAGTGCCTTCCAGCCACGGTCTGAGGCTGCCTGGGAGAGCGGCCTGTGAGACAGAGCACCAAGCCTCACTTCTAGCACAACATCAAGCTCTGGCTGGTTAGCAGGGTTACCGCCTCCCTGGTCAGCCCAAGAACAACTCCCCTCTAAGGGGGACAGGCCTGCTGACATCCCTGCCCAGCTCTCTGTCACTGAGGTCAGCACCCTCAGACCCAAATGTACATGTACCCAGGGGCTGTCCCCTGCCAGCTCCCTGAGGTCCCCAGCCAGGTTCTCTAACACACCTGACTCTCAGCTGCCTGGGGTAGGAGAAGAATCCAGGGCCAAATCTGGACTTTACAGATTTGGCCATAGACTAAGGGACATAGTGCTAGGCCAGGCTCCATTATGAACCTGCGTGTGACCTCAAGAGCTTCATCTTGGAACAAGAAGTTACTTCTCTCTGGGAAGAGCACCCCACCCTCCTGCTCTGTCATCAGAGATTAGATGGTGACACCATCAAGTGAAGCAGGCAGGGTGTGATTTATAACATGGACCTATTTTCTTTGCATATTACTCATTTAGGAATATTCTTCACTTCTACAAAGATGCTCAACTCAAAAAAAAAATTGGGGTGCAGGGGAAGGGCCAGCGTCTCACTCTGTTGCCTTGGGTAGAACACAGTGGCATCACCACAGCTCAAGCAACTTCAATCTCCTGGGCTCAAGTGAGCCTCCTGCCTCAGCCTCCTGAGTCACAGCTGGGACTATAGGCACCTGTCACAATGCCCGGCTAGTTTTTCTATTTTTCATGGGGAATGGTGCGGACTACAGTGAGACAGTGGGTCCCCACTCTGTGATAAGGCCGGGTCCTGTTAGGTCCATGTCATGGGAGGATGGGGCTCAGTGTTCTTCTGATTTCTAAGAACAGCTGGGAAATTAGACTTTTAAGTGAAATCTCCAGAGTTTTTATATTGACTTGCATTTAAGACAGACAACGTGGGCCGAACTAACATGTCTGGATATAAACTCAGCTCTTGGTGTGCCAGTCTGAAACCTCACAGGCCACAGGCCCCACTCCTGCTCTGCGGGACGCCCGATTCACAGGGAGGGGTGGCAGGGACAGGCAAGAGCAGGGATTTTCTTCTCCCCACAATTCCCAAAGCAGAGGATTCAGACCAGGAGCCTGGGCTGCACATACCGAGAAGAGGCCCATGGGGCCAGCTGTGCCCAGGCCCTTAATGGGCTGAGTGACAGACTGGCACCAGAGGAACCTCAGCGAGCCCCATTGGAGGGCAGCCCTGGACCTCTTCCTTCCCCACGTCCAAGGTGACAAGGAGCAAAAGTCCTGAACACTTTTACTGCCTCTTCTCGCCTGTGTCTGGAAAGGAGATAAACTACATAAGGGCAAAAGAATCACAGCAGAGACTCAGGCCATGCACCAAGGATGTCACCTCCGGGTCTCACTTCCCACCGTGGAGCCCTGCCACGGATTGAACCACATTTGTCCCCCAAGCCCCAATTTACGTTTTTAGGTCCTAACCCCTGTACCTCAGAATGTGACCTCATCTGGAAAGGAGATTGCTGCAGATGCAATTAATTAAGACAAAGTCATCAGGGTGGGTCCTAATGCAATATGACTGATGTCCTTACACAGAGGGGAAATTTGGGTGCAGACAGGCACACAGGGAGAACGCCTCGTGAAGATGAGGGCGGAGACAGTGGTGATGTGTCTGCAAGCCAAGGATGGCCCCTAAATTACCAAGAGCTCAGGGCGAGGCAAGGAACAGATCATCCTCAGCATCCTCCCAAGGTACCGATGCTACTGACGCCTTGATCTTGGGGCTTCTCACCTTCCGAACTGTGCAATCATGTTTCTGTTGGTTGAACCACCCAGCGTGTGGTGGTTTGTTACAACAGCTGGAAGAAACTAACTCAAGGCCTGAACTGATTTCGCCTGTGATCAAGACAGGGCCCTGGGAGGAGATGGAGCCAGAAAAAGCAGCCTGCAAGATGAAGTATGAAAGCAGTACGGCTGACCCAGTCTGTGTAGCCCACATTCCTCCCCCTACCGCCCAGTCCTGTGATTACCTACTAAAGGTTTCACCATGACTTTGTCTCAGGAGACTTTGAGGAGGCAGTTACACATAGACATACTGGTAGAATAAAAGCTTTTGGAGGGGCGGCGCCTGTGGCGCAAAGGAGTAGGGCACCAGCCCCATATGCCGGAGGTGGCAGGTTCAAACCCAGCCCTGGCCAAAAACTTAAAAAAAAAAAAAAAATTACTTTGATAACATGATGTGTTCTTTAACAACTCTCTTAGATATTTTGTTAAAGTGAAAGTTACCTTTATGTTATGTCAACATTTTACCTTGTTAGAGTGAAGGCTACTTTGATGCTGTTTTCTGTCAGATCAAGTTAAAATTTTCCAGGTTCGTTTCCTGGCATTCCCACTATAAAAATTATTAGAATTAATAATCCTCTTGCTAGTCTCCAGAATTGCTGTCTTTCTGATAAGAAAGCTTGTTTGGACCTAAACTCTGTCTCTGCGTATTGGCTGGACGGTGCTGGAGGCCAGACCTTCTTCATCGGGTAACAGAGAGGGAATTCAGCCAGGACAGAGCCGCCAGGGAGGTGGCTAACGGGACATGGAGCCAGGAGCCTGAATGTGTCATCCTAGGTTAAGAAGGTGGCAGAAACCAGGGTCTGGCAGTCTTCACCTGTCCCCCCCAGTCTCCCTTGAGGGCTCTGGGGGCAGCACTCAAGGACACCTCTTCTAAGCCACTCCTTTCTGCTTAAGCCAGGGGTTGTTCCTCTTTAGGGGCTGGGAAGTCAATCCCTAGTTCTCCCCCAATGAAAATGCTGCTACCCTTATTAGCACAAACCTTGTCCATATCTCCCCCACCTCATTGCAAGGCAGCTGGGGCAGGGGCCACCTCCAGGGCCCGGGCCTTCACCACAGGGCATGGGCAGTGGCAGCATCTCGCTGGGATGAAGGTTGGCAGGAGCCATTCCACAGACAGGAAACTCGAGGCACAAAGGGACTCAATCACTCATTCAAGATCTCTCAAATGATCACTGCAAGGGCCCAACAGGGGTCCAGTCCAGTGCTGTCCCCAGGGAGATGCTCTGCACACCTGTCTCCTTGGGGAACTCCTGGGGGCCCCAGGGCCTGGGCTAGTCTCTGCCTGAGCTTCAGGTCCCCATTTGCCCCAGAGAGGGGGTGCTTGGAGGGTGCCTGGAGGACAGAACAGGGAAGAACAAGAGAAAGTCTGCGCTCTGCAGCACAAACAAACAAGTCCCCCACAGAGGCGCTGAAAGGAGGCAGTGTGCAGTGGCGGGGGGCTGAGGGGGGCGGGGGTGCCAGCATAAAGGGATGTTGTTTGAGAAAGCTGGGGCTGGGCACCAAGGGACCGACAGATGGCTTTTTATCCCACAGGCTGGGTTTTGCTTGAAAATCCTTTTTCTGAAATAAGATGGTACCCTAGGCTCTGTGTCCAGCTGTCCCCACCCCACAGAGGCCCAGGGCGTGGTGGGAGCTCCAGGTGTCCTGATCAGCACACAGCCCAGCAGGTGGAAAGGGGCAGGCTGGAGGGAGAGGATGATGCTGGGGCGACCGGAGCCATATCTGGTTGAGGAGACTTTGGGAAGAAGCACTTTGCCTTTCAGACCCCATGTCCACGGCTCCAGGGGACTGACTGCCAGCTGCTTTTGGCAGCCAAAGCTTTCGCTAAAATGAAGGCGGATCTGCTCCACCCTCCAACAAGCTGCCCTCTGCCTTGCTAAGTCCAAATCAGAAACCAGGCCCAGCCAGGTGAGCTCGGGACACCCTTCTGTGGCCCAAAACACCATGCCTGACAAGCCTCCCCTCATCACTACAAAACAATTAGCTCTGCAGGCCACATTCCCTGCATTTGCAGTAGGACAAAGAAAGGAAAACAGTGAACTTGTGCCTCAGGGGTGACCAACCCCTCTTGCTCACCTGTGTGGAAAAGGACAAGAAGCTAGTCCCTGCTCCCTGGGTGCTTGACTCAGCTCTCCATGGACCCAGCGTTTCTTTTATGCATAAAATCAGCCCCCTCTGATGCCAACCCAGCTGCCAGAGGCAGAAGCTTGTACAACTGGGCACTCCAGGACATCAGAGAAGGGAGCCAATGGTTTGAAAATACTGAATTATCCATTCCAAAGGGTACCCCTAACAAGTTTTCAGGTCACTAACTTGAACCCTTACCAAATCCTGCCAGGGACTGTGTGTGTTCACATGGATCCCCTCCCTCTAACCTTGGACCAAGGCAACATTTCTAGGAATGCACCCAGCCGAGGAGAGGTGGCTTCTTCCAATATATGCCTGACCTGGGGATTTGGAGAGGTCGAGGGAAAATCCTCCTCCTGGGATCACTGGGATTGGGGCATGACCTGGCTTGGTTGGGATAAATAAGAGGGTTCATAGGCTCAAAATCCTGTCCAGAGCTCTGGCGGTGGTGGGGTGGGACCTGAGTTCCAGCTCCAGGAGAAGGTCACAGAAAGGGAGTTCCTTGAGACACATTCTTTTCTGGGCATGATAAGGTAACTGCTAGGCTGCAGGGCTCAAGGTGCCTCAGGTGGGTTCTTAGGGTATGCTATGCACAAGGAAAACACACTCAAGGCACCTAAAACACATCATCTCCCTACTGACCCTACACGTATAGCAAAACCATTTTTTAGGTCTAACATGTAACATTAACTCTGATGGGTAAGGATTATCCTCATAATACTGTTTGTTCCTTTTAAAAGGAGAAATAAGGCCATAGGTTTAAAAATAACTTCACATACCATTATTCCAGAAATACTATTCCTAAAATTGTCTTTTGTAAAGTAGTCATTTAAGAAAGAAAAATAATTACTGTTTTTGTCATTGTTTGCATATTAAGTAACAATAATCTGGGTGAGGGGCACACCTTACAACTTGACTTAAACTGTACAAAAAAGCAATTCATGTAACCAAAAACAGTTGTACCCCCATAATAACCTGAAAATAAAAATAAAACTAAAAATAAAAAAATCAGGGTGGTGCCTGTGGCTCAGTGTGAAGGGCGCCAGCCCCATATACTGAGAGTGGTGGGTTTGAACCCAGTCCCAGCCAAATCGCAACAACAACAACAAAAATAGCCGGGCGTTGTGGTGGGCTCCTATAGTCCCAGCTACTTGGGAGGCTGAGGCAAGAGAATCGCCTAAGCCCAGGAGTTGGAGGTTGCTATGAGTTATGATGACACAGCACTCTCCCAAGGGCGACAAAGTGAGACTCTTTCTCTTAAAAAAACCCAAAAAACCAAAAAACAATAAAAGTCACAATAAACAAGCTGCCTCACACCTATTTCTCTTTACTGATTCAATCTCCTCCCCCGTACAGTTGAGGATGTCACAGAGGTTGGGTGACTTGTCTCAGATAGCATGGTTAGTTCTAGTACACGCTTCTGTTGGACTTGAGTCTATATCTTTGTTTCTACTCTTTTTTATTCTGATAACTTCCAAACCCACTGCACATTTCTTAAATTAGTGAAGTCTGCACAGCCAGTCCTAGACCTCATCACTTCTGATGAGCTATAGCCTACACTCCACGTTTTACCCCTGTCACTGCAGCAATGCTTCAGGCCCAGGGATGACTTACTTGAATGGCTTCAGGGCCAGGTGTCCTTCTGGGTGGTCAGTGACTACCTGACATGGCCATAGGTGAGGAACATCATGGCACAGGTGTCTAGTGCAGACAGGTCCCGAAAGAGCCATTTGTGAAAGACTCGGAGACACTGGCTTCCTAGAGCAGAGCCACCGTACCCCAGAGAGAAATGCTTGTGGCTTGCGCCCAGTACTGCCCAACAGCTTTTCTCCAGTGATGAAAATGCTCATAGCCACAAACCAAGTGTGTTTACCGAACATTGGAAAAGTGAGTGTGACAGAGGAAGTGAATTTTTATTTGATTTGAATGAAGTTTTTTTTTTTTTTAAAGACAGAGCCTCAAGCTGTCACCCTGGATAGAGTGCAGTGGCATCATAGCTCACAGCAACCTCCAATTCCTGGGTTCAAGCGAGTCTCCTGCCTCTGCCTCCCAAGTAGCTGGGACTACAGGCGCCCACCACAACGCCCAGCCATTTTGTGGTTGCAGCCGTCATTGTTGTTTGGTGGGCCCAGGCTGGATTCAAACCCGCCAGCTCAGGTGTACGTGGCTGGAGCCTTAGCCCGTTGAGCCACAGGCACCAAGCCTTGAATGAGGTTTTGATAGACACATGTGGCTAGTGGCTACCACACTGGATGGCACAGATCTGGACTCATACCCGGGTATTCAATTGCTACTGTCAACTGCTACAGAAGGCACTCCATCTCCTTGGGTGTTTTCCTGCATCTCAAAGCTAACATGAGCCCAATGAGCAACTGTCCTGTCTCAAACCGGGGCCCCCCTCCCAGGATTAATCATTTCCACATATCACACTGGGCAGGTGCTCAGACCAAGACCTCAGCGCAATCCTTAACTTCTCCTTTTCCTCACTGTTGACATCTGATCCATCAGCAAGTTCTGGTGGTTCTGCTTCTAAGACAAAAAAACACACACACACACTCAAGGCACCTAAAACATCAAATTCTCTCCGTCCTCAGGGCCACCCCCCCCCCCCGTCACCTGGTTAACAGCGATGGCCTCTTTACTCTCTTCCTGCTCCCACCTTTCCCCCCATCCACCTCCTACGTGGCAGCTGGAGATATCTAATAAGATATAGACCAGTTTTGGCAGTCTAATGCTGAAATCCCTCTGGTTTAAGGCTTCTCCTTGTTCTCAGAATCCTATCTAAATCCCTGATAATGACCCTTCGGGAGCGCCACCGAGTCAGGGATCCTGCCTACCTGCCACTTCAGCCTCACCTCGGCCCCCACGCTCCAGCAGCACCAGAGCCTCCTTTCAGTCCGGTCAAGCCTCAGGGCCTTTGTATCTGCTGTTGTCTTTGCCTGGAATGTTTGTTACTCATTTCCTCTTATGACAGACAGTTCCTTCTCATCCAGGGAATAGCTCCCCTTGAGAGAGACCTTCCCTCACTACCGCCTTCAAAGGCCGCAGCTATCATTCTGTTCCCAGCACCCTGGTCTCAAATATATGACCTACTCTGCTATTCTCATGTATGTGTGTGTGTACATACACAGAATATTTGTATTCTGCCACCTGTGATTTTTGTGTCTGTCTCCTTCTGCTGCGGTCATCCCCAGGAGCGCAGCATCTCTCTGTCCCTGGCACCAAGCACAGTGCCTGGCACAGAGGACACATCACTATATTATTTGAGGAAAAGTGGTGAGAAGGCGGCAACCTCGCCAGCCCCTGGGACACCTGTGGCCTGGGCTGGCCTTGTCTTTGGAGACTGTCCTTCCCTGACCAGAGTGAGTTTCCCAGGTCCAGTGCTGTACCTGTCCAGGTGAAGACAGGAAGCAGATGTGTCAGTGCAGCCCTTGCCAGGGGGAAGGAAAAGGTCAACCGTGAGGGGCCAGAATGTCACCATTCTCCATCTCCCCCGGGAATGATGGCCATGCCTGGGAGGATCCAAGCACACAGTAACTCAGATTGTGACGACATCCACCCCTCGCCACCTAGCAGCAATCTGCCCCCTTCTTAGCAGAAGCTGGAGCTGAAGGCAGCTGAAGCCTCACCCTCCTGTTGGGCTGTGACCCACACGTTCCATTTTACAAATGCTCCTGTGACCTCACTGTAGGCACACAACTCTGGCAGGGGAGGCAGGTGGCCAGGAAGCCAACGCTCAGAGGGGTCAAATGACTCTCTCAAAGCCACAAAGCCACTCACTGCACAGCCGGGACTGGGGGACAATCTCTAGGCTCCAGATTCCAGGTTCCCTTCTCTTGTGTGAAGGCATCAGGGCGAGGTGCCTGGTCCGCGTGCAGCCACTCTGAGCCAACACCACGCTGGCAAATTGAGACCACTGATTCTCTAATATTCCCATGAAAGTCCCTGCCAAGCTACAGCCAGGGTCTCTGGTCTCCCCCGTTCGATTTTTCTGTCCCTTACCTTCTAGGACAGTGAGTGGCAAACAGTACGATGCTCCCAAGTTGCACAGAACACTTGTTAAAAGTATAGGTTTCTGGGGTCTTGCCTCCAGAGATTCTGAGTTTTGAGGTTTGGAGAGTGGCCCGAGAATCTTTTTTTTTTCCTAACCCCTGTCCTAATTAATTCTTTAGTTAACATGTCATTTTTTCACTCAAGTGAAGCATCAAACTTTTCATATGCGTCTTCAACACTAAAATCTGTCACTATTAGCATCATTTTCCTGAAACTGGAAAATGAAAACTTTCCTGACTATGAACACAATTGACCTGACTTCCACCCAGGTCAACCGAGTAGCAGAAGTTGTTTTATGTTATTTGTATTGGGAGGAACAAGGTTTCCCCCTTCTTGCCCCAACTCGTGCCCACCCAGAAGTTGTGAACATGGTTTTATTTGAAAAAAGGATCTTTGACTCATAATCAAGTTAAATGAGGTCATACTAGGTTAGGTTGACTTCTGACTTTAATATGATTGGTGTCTTCGTAAGAGGGAAATTTGCAGACACAGAGCCACAGGAAGATGTGGTAAAGACGAAGGCAGAGTGGAGAGCTGTCTCCAGGCCACGGGGCTGCGAGGATAGCAGGAAGGTGGGAAATAGGCACAGAAAAGATCTCTCGCAGAGCCTCCAGAAAGAACCAATTCTGTCAATATCTTGATGCCAGCTGCCTCTAGGAGAGGGAGAGGATAAATTTCTGTTGTTTTAGCAGCCTTTGGAGAATAACACATCATCCCTGGAAATGTGATCTTGGGATATAGGTAACCATTCACTTTGTCACCCTGGGTAAAGTGCCATGGAGTCACAGCTCACAGCAAGCTCAAACTCTTTGGCTCAAGTGATTCTCTTGCCTCAACTTCCTGAGCAGCTGGGACTATAGGCTCTTGCCATAATGCCTGCTATTTTTTAGAAACAGGGTCTTGCTCTGGCTCAGACTGAAACTCCTGAGCTCAAGCAATCCACCCACCTTGGCCTCCCAGAGTGCTAGGATTACAGGCGTGAGTCATCTTGCCCATCCTTTATTTTTCAATTCATTCTTTAAGAACATACCTGTGGGCTCAGCACCTGTGGCTCAATGGGCTAAGGCGCCAGCCACGTACACCTGAGCTGGCGGGTTCGAATCCAGTCCGGGCCCGCCAAACAATGCCTGCTGCAACCAAAAAAAATGGCCAGGCGTTGTGGCGGGCACCTGTAGTCCCAGCTACTTGGGAGGCGGAGGCAGGAGACTCACTTAAGCCCAGGAATTGGAGGTTGCTGTGAGCCGTGATGCCACAGCACTCTATCCAGGGTGACAGCTTGAGGCGCTGTCTCAAAAAAAAAAAGGACATATCTGTGATTTTTGTTTTTGTTTTTTTTTTTAGAGACAGAGTCTCATTCTGGTGCTCAGACTAGAGGGCCACAGCATCATGGCTCGCAGCAACCTCAAGTTCTTGGGCTCAAGTGATCCTTTTGCCTCAGTTTTTCTATTTTTAGTAGAGATGGGGTCTCACTCTGGCTCAAGCTGTTCTCAAACTCCCGATCAAGCAATCCACCCATCTCGGCCTCCCAGAGTGCTAGGATAGCAGGCGTGAGCCACCGTGCCTGGCCTACATCTGTGAGCAATTTCTACTAGCCTGGTCATCCACACACACGTGGAACTTAACCTGCAGGCCTTGCCTCCCACCAACCAACCACAGGCTGTGAACACAGAGCGGGAAGGGTAAGTAGGACCCGCCCGAATGCCAACTTCCAAGGGCCAGGCTGCCACCCCCTCCACGTCTCTTCCTTGCCTGGCTGAAATTGCGGCCATTCTACTGGACAGATGCCCACTTGGGACCAACTCCACAGGTTTGCTGACTGGGGCTTGTCACCTGCATGGGCTTCCCTGAAGCACTTTCCTGTCTGCTCCAGCCAGGCGACATCAGGGCCCAAGGCAAGGCAAGTTGCCTCGGTCTCTAAAAGTCAGACGTCACTACATGCCAAGGCCAGCAGCCTCCTCCAGAGTGACCCCCACCTCCCAGCCTGCACTTTGCTTTCTCTAGTGGAGGAGAATCTTAGCTGAGATGGAACAGAAGGAAGAAACTAAAGGCTACGACCTCATTAGAAAGTAGTATTGTATTGGTACAGAATAGAGTCCAAAGCCAGACCTAGATATATATGTAAATGATCTGTGATAAAGGTGGGCTTATTAAAAAATTGGTGGAAAGAGATAGCTTCCATAAATCTACTGGGACAAACAGTCATTTGGAAAAATATTAACTTAAAATAATCTCTATCTTGTTCCTTACACCAAAATATTCCAAGGAAGTAAAACATTTACACAAAGCCCAAACAACCAAACAACAAGAAAAACATTAAGCAATAAAATTTTGAGCAGGACACCCAAATTTTTTATATATATATATAAAATCTTAAAGTAAGGCAGATCTTTTCAAGAATAAGATTGGCATCTTTTACTACATGGAATATTTAAAGGATTTATATAGAGAAAAATGTTAAACAAGCCAAAGACAAATGAAAAATGAGGAAAACAGCGATAGAGATGATGGAAAATAGGCTAACAGTCTTTAGATCTAATAAATGACTATAAATCACTAGATAAAGACCAACTATCGAATAGACAGATGGACAAAGGATATGAAAAGGCAGTTTATCAGAACAGGCAAGTAGCTTAGAAACATATCAAAAGACATTGATCACGCTTTATAAAGGGCTTTTTTTTTTTTGGAGACAGAGTCTTATATTGTCACCCTCGGTAGAGTGCAGTGGTATCTTAGCTCTCAGCAACTTCAAATTCTTGGGCTCAAGTAATTCTCTTGCCTCAGCCTCCTGAGTAGCTGGGACTACAGGTGCCTCTTACAATGCCCGGCTATTTTTAGAGATGAGATCTTGCTCTGGCTCAGGCTGGTCTCAAACCTGTGAGCTCATCCACCCACCTTGGCCTCACAGATGCTTAGGATTACAGGTATGAGCAAGCACCCCCAGCTAAAAAGGGCTTTAGAAAAGAAAAAAAAAGAAGAAAAGTATTTGTACAATAAGACATTGAACCTCTCTTATATTTTATATAAATAAAAATTTAAACAGGGAACGACTTTTTTCTTCCATAGGCAAAGATTAAAAATACTAACAATACATGGAATTGGTGAAAGCATGGCAAAATAGGTGTTCTGACATGGTTTTGGAGGAAGTTTAAATTGGTACAACCATTTCATTTTTATTTACTTCTATTTATTTATTTTTTGGGACAGACTCACACTTTGTCACCCTTGGTAAAGTGCCATGGTGTCATTATCGCTCACAGCAGCCTCAGTCTCTTGGGCTCAAGTGATCCTCTTGCCTCAGCCTCCCAACTAACTGGGACTATAGGCGCCCACCACAACATCTGGCTAGGTATAACCACTTTAGAGGACAATTTGGCAATATCCATTAAAATACAAAATGCATCCAAATCCTGGATTCCATATTAGAAATTTATTTGCACATATATGCAAAAGGATTGTACAAGGATGATTACTATAGCATTGATGTAATAGGAAAAAATATTAATAGGAATAGCTGTTAAAAAAGAATAAAGTAGGGCGGCGCCTGTGGCTCAGCGAGTAGGGCGCTGGCCCCATATACCGAAGGTTGTGGGTTCAAACCTGGCCCCTGCCAACTGCATCAAAAAATAGCTGGGCGTTGTGGCGGGCGCCTGTAGTCCCAGCTACTTGGGAGGCTGAGGCAAGAGAATCGCCTAAGCCCAAGAGCTGGAGGTTGCTGTGAGCTGTGACTCCACAGCACTCTACTGAGGGTGATAAAGTGAGACTCTGTCTCTACAAAAAAAAAAAAAAGAATAGAGTAAACTTATCCATATGGAAAGAAGTTTAAAATACATCATTGAGTGAACAAGGCAGTTAAGTTGCCAAGTAGTATGTAGCAAATGATTCCTTTATGTGGCAAATAAAAAAGACATACTATGGACAGAATAGTTCTGTGAGACTACACAAAAAATTATTAATGGCATTTATAGAGGGGCTAGGGTGAGAGGGAAACAAATTGTTTTGCACATTCCTTTTCTGTTGTTGTTGCAGTTGTTATTGTTGTTTAGCAGCCCCGGGCCGGGTTCGAACCCGCCAGCCTGGGAATGTGTGGCCAGCGCCCTACCCATTGAGCTACAGACACTGCCCTGCACATTCCTTTTAACTATTGAAATTTTGTCAACTATGCTCCCATGTAACTATTGTGACAGGGGAAAAAAGAGGGTAGAACCTAATTTTAAGCAACTGTGGGATCCTCCTCTGACGAACGTGATAAACCTTTGTCATTTATCTTAATGAAATGCCTGCAGTAATGTTGATTAGTGTTAATTAAAATGAGAGTTTATGGGACATGGTAGACTTGAAACAGCCCAGGACAAAGTGTTTTCCTAGACCTTTGGCAGGCACAACATCCTATATCTGGAATATTCTTTCTTTTTTTTTTTTTGAGACAGAGCCTTAGGCTGTCACCTTAGATAGCGATTCTCTTGTCTCTGCCTCCCAAGTAGCTGGGGCTATAGACGCCCGCCACAATGCCTGGCCATTTTTTGGTTGCAGTCATCATTGTTGTTTGGCAGGCCCGGGCTGGATTCAAACCCGCCAGCTCAGGTGCACGTGGCTGGTGCCTTAGCCTGTTGAGCCACAGGCGCCGAGCCGAGTGTATCTGGAATATTCCGAGGGAGCCCTCCTGCAAGATCATGGCTACATGCAAGGCTCAAAGCCAGGCAGCTACCTGCAAACTCTGCTCCCAATCATTCTGGCTGCCCGGCTCCACACCAAAGTTCATACCTTTCCTTGGTCTCTCGCCGTATCATGCCATGCCCCTATCCCTCGCACCTGGCTTGGGTTCTCTCTAGATTCTGACATGTAGTCACATCTACTCTGGGACACTCTTTATACTCTGATCCTGGTACAGAGAAAATACTTAGAAAAGGAACCAGGAATTAGAAATCTGGGATTCCTTTCTTTTTCTTTCTTCCTTTCCTGCCTTCCTTTTTGAGACAGGGTCTTGCTCTGTTGCACAGTCTGGAGTGTGTCATCACAGTTCACTGTAACCTCAGGCTCTCGGTTCAAGCAAGCCAAGCTCTCAGCTCAGCTAGGCCTGCAGGCACGTGCCACCACACCTCACCTTTTTTTTTTTTTTTTTTTGAGACAAGATCTTGCTCTGTCACCAGGGTTAGATTACGGTCCGTGGTGTCATCACAGTTAACTGCAACTTCAACTCCTGGACTCAAGTGATCCTTCTGCTTCTGCCTCCCAAGTAGCTGGTCATGCCTGGCTAAGTTTTTGACATTTTTAAATAGAGATGGGGTCTTGCTATGTTTCTCAGACAAGTCTCAAACTCTTGCCCTCAGGCAATCCTCCCACCTCAGCCTCCCAAAGTGCTTGGGTTACAGGTGTGAGCTGCCATGCCTGGCCTCATTTATTTCTATAAGGGAATTTCGACCTCAGTCTTTAATGTCACCAATTGTACATCCTGCATAGTTTACATTCATGACACATAACCAAAGTCAGATCAGCTGGCACCCTAGGGAAAGCCTGACACTGAGGAGCCTGGGCCTGATGGGTAAGAGGGGCTTTTCCTGGCTATGAGGCAAGAACATACCACTGGAAGATTGGCTGAGACCAGCTCCGATCACTTAGGGCATCAGGTGAACTCACCACGTGGGTAAGTTCAAGGGTAAAGGAGGAAGAAGCAAGAAGCCCCTACTCCTTCTTTTCTCCCTTCCTGCTAAAAATTTTGCTCTTAAGTCTGCTTGACGAGCTCAAATGCATCACATATATGTATGTCAATGGTGTTTTCTTTTTTTGAGACAGAGCCTCAAGCTGTCGCCCTGGATAGAGTGCCGTAGCATCACAGCTCATAGCAACCTCCAACTCCGGGTCTCAAGTGAGTCTCCTGCCTCTGCCTCCCAAGTAGCTTGGACTGCAGGCGCCCACCACAACACCCAGCCATTTTTTGGTTGCAGCCGTCATTGTTGTTTGGCGGTCTGGGCTGGATTCGAACCCGCCAGCTCAGGTGTACGTGGCTGGCGCCCTAGCCCATTGAGCCACAGGCGCCGAGCCATCAATGATGTTTTCTAAAGGACAATAACAAGAGAAATCTAAACAGAAAAAACATTTGAAAACGCTCGCTTCCCCTTGGAAGGCCACCTCTGCCAGTGTGGCTTTCGTTCCAGAGGTAAATGCACTCCTGGATTGTGTGTTTTAGAGAGTCACAGCTCTGCTGGCTAGGAAGTCTGGCCATTGGCCTGAGACTGCATGGCCGTGGGCTACTGTCTGGCAGTGTAGCTCTGATGGGGGACCATTCCATGCCCACCAGACAGGACTTTCATATTGGAGAAGGGAAGCAGTGCCACCCTCCCTCCTTTGTATCTCCCTGGGGTCTACCAGGGCACTGGTGAAAACGTGGCATATTGAGACTCAACGGCAAGTTTTTGAGGGAAGAGATGAGGGTCTACAAAGCCATCACCAGGTCCTAAATGGTCCCTCCTGAGACACACAAGGACAAAGTGGACAGGAACCTTGGCTTAGCAGCTGCCCTCCTGATCTAGCAATTCTCCTGCCACATACAACAGAAGGGACAGAACTGTCCACTTCCCGGACACCCCTGCCCCTCCACTGCAGCTTAGGTCAGACATGAATGACCTCCGAGCAAATCACACTTACATTTAGTACACCAGGCTCCTTAGGGAGCATTCTGGGGGCCACAGATCATTACTACTTCAGGTTCCCCACAGATACAAGGTTTCAGAGGCCCCATTCCTCATGAAGGACGTACTTCCCTGGCCTAGAATTAGTACTTTCCTAGCTAGAATTAATTTTAAATTAAAGGTTGCAGGGTACAGCTGTGGCGAATAAGGATCCTCCACTTGCCTGTCTCTCCTGATAAACATTTTTTAAGCCAACACATTACCCCATCTCAATCTCCATCCCCACACCCTGTAGAAGGGCAGCTCCCAGGAGACCGGACTGTCTGACCCATTGATTAATCAGTAACCAAGGGACTGATCACGTGCAGAGGAAGGAGCGGCTGCTCCCCTCTGAAAATCTCTGTACACACATCCTCACACACCACCCTAGAAGACAGAGGTGGTTTATGGGGTCCAGAAAACAAGTAAGTTCAACCAAAGGATCCTTCTCCTCCTTTATTTAGAGGCCTGACTTTAGCTGAGGCAGGAGAATCAAAGGGGACCCTAAACTGCACCTCAGCCCTCCTGGCTCCAAAAGAAATATATTTGCTTAATTGGTTTAACCTCATGCCTCAGATTCATCCCAGTGGGCAAGCATTGGAAAGAGTGGGTGCCTGGAGACTCATATCCCAGGAGCTATCTGAGCAGGTTCCTACCTCTTCTCCACCTAACTAAAGAGTCAAATGGTAATCTGTGGGAAAATACTTTTAAAAATGTAAATTGCTCTACAAACTTAAGATGTGAACTTTCCGTTTCATAGGGATCATTGTTATCTGAGTGTCCTTTATCTCAGTCCCTGAAGGTTCACATTGCAAAGGGCAACAAAAATCATCTCAAGGGGTAAATAATCACCAGTCAACTAATGGTTTATAAATTCAGTCCCTGCTCAGACACTGACCACTCCTCCCCCAACCCTGCCCGGCCTGTCTAGAAAAAGTGTTTTCTCTTTAATGGTTGGTGGCTGCAATCATCTGACAATAAATATACAATGTAATAAAATGCAAAGTGACACTAAAAATGAATGCTCAGGGCAGCGCCTGTGGCTCAAAGGAGTAGGGCTTCAGCCCCATATGCCGGAGGAGGCAGGTTCAAACCCAGCCCCGGCCAAAAAAAAAAATTAATGCTAAAATGCAGTAACTTTCATAAAGTCAACGAACATAATAGAGAACTATGTGACTTACACCTCCATGGCCGAATAAGGATCTGACAAAGTTAGACTGATTAATACCAGGAAGATAGGTAATTAACAAAGGGAAGAGGCCATTCCAAAGAGATAGATCTGTTTATCAAAGGCTCAAGAGAGACCCTTAGCCCTTAAACACCCTTGCCCAAAATGACCCTTTTCATGACCATGCTCTGAATGAGCTTACAGGGTGCCACACTATGCATCCATACAATTTTGTTAGAAAAACTACACACGTGTGCCAAAAATACTACCACTTGCTTCATTATTTGTTCAATTTAAGAATCAATACACAATTTCAATCTTTTTCAATTTCTTTTTAAACATAATCAATACTCCTTTTCCTACCCACCCCATGTCTTATAGTCTGAGGTATTTTAGTCTTCATTTAAGGCAGATTCACTTTTTTTTTTTTTTTTTTTTGCAGCAGAGCCTCAAACTGTCACCCTAGATAGAGTGCTGTGACACCTCACCTCACAGCAACCTCCAATTCCTGGGCTCAAGCGAGTCTCCTGCCTCCGCCTCCCAAGTAGCTGGGACTACAGGCACCCGCCACAACGCCTGGCCAGTTTTTGGTTGCAGCCGTCATTGTTGTTTGGCGGGCCCAGGCTGGATTCGAACCCACCAGCTCAGGTGTATGTGGCTGGTGCCTTAGCCCGTTGAGCCACAGGCACCCAGCCAAGGACTCATTGACTTTAGCCTAAGCAATGACTGAATTTTTTTTTTTTTTTTGTAGAGACAGAGTCTCACTTTATTGCCCTTGGTATAGTGCCGTGGCATCACACAGCTCACAGCAATCTCGAACTCCTGGGCTTAGGCAATTCTCTTGCCTCAGCCTCCCGAGTAGCTGGGATTACAGGAATCCCGCCACGACTCCGGCTAATGACTGAATTTTTTTTTACAGCACCTTCTCTCTAACCAATACAAGGCATTATCCTTGGCATTCCAAAAGACACTGCCTAGAACAAGGGAAAGGCAACGCTAAACCAGGCGGGTCTGCCCTCTTCGGTGATGTAGGACCACAGAAGCTGTTATTTATTCAGCCTAGTGTAGGCACGCCTTACAAAGCAGAATGTCTCCACGTGTAGGCCTTGAACTGACTCAGAAATGAGAGATCTTTCAATCTGTTAGTAAATAATGCCCGTTTCATAGACTTTCATGATTACCTAAGATGAGGGGCTACTTATGAGCAACTAAGTGGGTTATTCTGGGTTATTAACAATCAGGATTCATAAACTAACCAGATATTCCTAGAGATCCCTAAAAATTCGGATCCCATTTTCCATCAGGAATTCTGAGCATCATGCAATGCTAAGCAACGGTGAAAGTGTTCTGCTGGACGTAGAGTGTTGAGAACTAGAATTCCACTCTTCTTTAAGGAAGAAATTACAACTGATTCACTTGGGTAATTATCGACTGAGGTTTTTCTAGAATTCATGATTCACTCCAACTATGTAAGAACATGAATACTTGCATCAGTGGAATTCCTAGCCACTAGCTTTCCTTTAACAGGATTTTTAAAAACTTTGTATGTTTTATAGTTTAAATACGTTAAAGCAAATACCGTCCACCCCCAATTTGCTTATCCGGGACTGCTATTTCAATACCTTGCAATAATATGCTACTAAGGTAAGAAACTGAAGAAATTGGATAATTATGCTTTGGGGCAATGCTCCACAATACGAAATCCTGAGTATGAGGTTCATCTCTCTCAGTTATAGGCTTTATGAGTGTTGCTAACATCAAGTTCATTGTTCTCCAATTGTGCTATTATGATTGAGCTCTTTTCCCATCCAAGAGAAAGAGCAGGTGGGGAGAGTGGGCACTGATGTTTTTTGCCCACCTTAGATGGGCAGAAATTAGAGAAGATTGAGAACCGCTGTTCTGAGACTATGGCTTTAGAGAAGTTTGCATGAAAAGATCCTGGAAATCCAGGTGACTCCCAGGTCATGACTATGCGTGACATCTAAGCACTTAGAGTCACATGGGGACTGGTCACAGCCCTAATGTGGGCTTCAATTGGAATTTTCTATGGTTTATTTTACTTCTAACTTTTTCAGGGGACCCATGAGAGGGGTGAACTGCAGGTACCTGGCATGAAAGATTTCTTTTTTTTTTTTCTGAGACAGAGTCTCACTTTGATGCCTTGGGTAGAGTGCCATGGCACCATCATAGCTCACAGCAGCCTCAAACTCTTGGGCTCAGGTGATCCTCTTGCCTCAGCCTCCCAAGTAGCGGGGACTACAGGCTCCCACCACAACGTCTGGCTATTTTTAAAGACGGGGTCTCGCTCTTGCTCAAGCTGGTCTCAAACGCCTGATCTCAGACAATCTACCAACTTCAGCCTCCCAGAGGGCTAGGATTACAGGTGCGAATCCCTGTGCCCAGCCTACAAAAAATGTTTGCTGACTCTCTGGCTACAAGTCACTGAGGGCAAAGGCATTTGCCCTGGCTCACCCTCCATCCTTCTGCCAGCTCCCAACTCTTTTAGCTAACAAAGAAGAGGTTTTTTTCCATCCTAATTCTTGAAATATTTGTGTATGCTAAAATGTCCTCAAGTATGCAAACTTTCCTTTTCTATTATGCACATATCTCAGTTTTCCAAGCAACTCATTCATTTATTCAAACATTTATTAGTGTACGGTTGGTATATACCAGTGTGCTAGTGAACCCCAAATGAATCAGACAATTCCAGTCCTCAGGGAGTTCACCCTTTAGTAGACAAGATAATAGCAAAGATTTAAGAGCCATGGTGGAAATAAATAAGGAGGAACATTATGAGTCCTGTGGAATGGGCCTGGGTAAACTGCCATTAGAGTTTGGAGGAAAGGAAAAACTAGAGGCGGCAGTTGAGAGAATCTCTGCGTTAGAAAAAGCATTTGAGCTAAACTGAGCAATGAGGAGCCTTTGAAGACTTAGGAGCGTCTTCACAACCAAGTCCTCTTTAGAAAGGTTTGGGGACAAGAGGGTACAGGGGAAGAGCAGCCTCAGAGGCTGCTGCAGGGATGAGTGTAATGGGGCTCTGGCCAAGGTAGGGCAGTGGTGGGGGAGATGTTCCAGAAAAAGAGACTGAAAAGGCTCCGAGTCACCACCACCTCTTCTTTCCTCTAGGACAGAGCAATAGAGACAGCTGCTTTTCTTTTCTTCGAAGTAAGAAAAACACTGATATTCTCCCAGGCGTAATATAGAGTGAAAGAAGCCACCGGCAGAGTGACGTTCGGAGAGAGGCAAAACTATCCCACAGACACAGAGATTAGAACAGTGAACACTGAAATTGCCAGAGAAAACTAGCAATAAAGACTGAAGTCGCCACCCTGCCCCCCATAGCTATGCCCGACATCTGGAATCTGCGGATATGTTACCTTACTTGTCAAGGGGACTTTGCCCCTGTCGTTAAGTTAAGGATCTTGAGATGTGGAGATGACCCTGGATTATCCAGGTGAGCTCAGTGTAAGCTCAGTGTAAACATAAGTGGAAGATGGAAGCAGGAGAGTTGTCACAGATGTGACAATGGAAGCTGTGATGGCAATGCTGAGATTCCTGGCTGGGCGATGAGCTGGGCCGTATAAAAGGCTGAAAAGGCAAGAAAAAGGAGTCCCCCTAAGAGCAGTGATTCTCAACTGGTGCACTATGAGAGGATCTTAGTGAAAATTTGAAAGATCATTAAATTATCTTCAAAAGAAGTTCAAAGCACAATAAGTGAATTGTGTTTTCTTTTTCTTCTTGATCAATATAGTTCAAGTGTGCCCCCCAAAGTTTAACTGCAGGTTCAAGGGCAGATAAAAAAAGGGTGAAAAATGGGCGGCGCCTGTGGCTCATCGAGTAGGGCGCCGGCCCCATATACCAAAGGTGGCGGGTTCAAACCCGGCCTCAGCCAAACTGCAAAACAGAAAAATAGCCCAGCGTTGTGGCGGGCACCTATAGTCCCAGGTACTCGGGAGGCTGAGACAAGGGAATCGCATAAGCCCAGGAGTTGGAGGTTGCTGTGAGCTGTGTGACACCACGGCACACCACCAAGGGTGATAAAGTGAGACTCTGTCTCTACAAAAAAAAGGGGGAAAACACTGCCCTAGAGTGGAAGCTTCCTTGTGACTCATTTCTGACGTCAGAACTGTAAGAGTGTTAACGGTGTTGCTTTCAGTTACTATGTCTGTGGTATTTGTTATAATAGCAACAGAAAACCAATTCCAGTGGGAAACCAAAAGCATATGGCATCGAGGATGGGGGAGGAGAGTGCTTAATTGTGTTAAGAGTTGCCACCAGGTCACATATGGTAGGTGAGGAATGACCACCAGGTTAGGGAAGTGAGGGTCACGGTGACCTTGGCAAGGGCTGTGTCAGGGGCATGTATCAGGGTAGGTATCAGAAAGAATGGGGTCCTTATTTCCTTTCTGTCTAAATAATTGAGAACTACATATGGACCAATGATGTATGTGCATCATAAGAAAAAAAAAAATAGGGCAATGCCTGTGGCTCAGTGGGTAGGGCACTGGCCCCATACACTGAGGATGGCAGGTTCGAACCTGGCCCCAACCAGCTAAAGCAGCAGTGGTAACTGCAACAAAAATAGCCAAGTGTTGTGGTGGGTGCCTATAGTCCCAGCTACTTGGGAGGCCGAGGCAAGAGAATCACTTAAGCCCAAGAGTTGGAGGTTGCTGTGAGCTGTAATGCCACAGCATTCTACTTAGGGCAACAGAGTGAGACTCTGTCTCTAAATAAATAAATAAGGAAAACAAAGATGAAAAACAGCATCAATCTGGGTTATTGTCTGAAAATATTTCCAAAAATGATTACTCTCGCATGTCTCTGGGATTCCTGTTTGTTTCTGTTTATTTTCTCCCCAGAGATCCTTCATTTCTGACCTTCCCCTCAATTCTGGGTCCTGAGGCCCTTTCTTCACTGAATTGTGGGGTAATGGCAGGGAATACCCCTGGAGCCTGGGGGAAATGGAACCACCAGGGCTGGGTCTATGGACACTCTACCAGCTGCCCTGGCCTCATCCTCCAGGTAAGACCTGCCTGGGCATCACACAGGTCCGAGTGTGGTGAAGGACAATGATGGCCAGCCATCTGGGCAGGCTCCACTGGGAGCCCCTCTTGCAGGCCAACTTGGTCTCAGTCCCCTTTACCTGGCTGGCTTCTCATCTCACCCTGTCTTGTGGGCGGAGAGTGGTTGGCCAAGTTCCCCAAACACGCTACTTGATCTGAGTTCTCAGCTCAGATTGGCTTTCTACGTTGGGCTGTGCTCAAGATGTTCTGGGACCTGGGGTGAGGTGGGAACCCCGGGTCTTCCTGCATCTAGATCGCCTCCCCATTGTCCACCTTCATTTAATTACCCAAGCTCTGAAACTTGGAATGGCCAGAACCCAACACCTGGGCTGCCAACAAATGTGGTAGAAATCTGTGATCTTCTCAGCCAGAGACAGAGATACACTCTGCAGGGTTAGAATATGGTGTCAGAGACCTCAGCTGTCAGAGTTACCCCAATACTGACATCTGGGGAGTCAACGCCTGCCCTCCGCCACAGTCTTCTCAAACAGGGGGCCTTACCCAGCTGACGTGATCTAATGTTTGCTCCCAGGGGGCCCCTCCATGTCTTGGGGGACAGCAGGGAAGTATGAGCCTCTGACAGTTGTCATACCACTGGTGGCAGGTTTGGAGTTGAGGAAGAACCCCAGTTGGACTGTGATGAAAGATGTCACTCTCTCCCCAGAAAAATGCACATCACACATTTTTCATATACAATTTCATCTCTTTTATCAACCCCAGAAAATGACTCACAGAACCCCGCGGTTAAGATTCACCGCTCTGTGTGTGACGTGGACTTCACTGGTGATATACAAGATGACCTTAGGGGATACGAGAATGAGTGTTTGTTATTCTTATAGTTCTATGTTTATTTTAAAGTACATGTAAAAAGCTGTGCTTTCACTGGTATTATTGCATGAAACCATAAAATAAAGAGTGGATTTAGAGAAAAATATTAAAGATGATAGCTCAAGTGGTGTATCAATTCAGAAAAAAAAAAAAAAAACAAGTAAAACATGTGACAGTAACTCACAAATGACCCAAGTCTGGGAAACACCATATTTTAGGCCTTTGAAGAAAGTTTACACCCAAAGTCCTTTCCTTATCTATTTCCTTCCTTTTTTGAAACAGAGTCTGGATCTGTTGCCCAGGCTAGAATACAATGGTGTCACCATAGCTCACTGCAGCCTCAAACTCCTGAGCTCAAGTCATCCTCCTGCCTCAGCCTCTCAAGCAGCTGGGACTACAGGTGCCCAACAATATGACTGGCTAGTTTATTTATTTAGTTTTTAAAATTTTTTTTTGAGACAGAGCCTCAAGCTGTCACCCTGGGTAGAGTGCTGTGGCATCACAGCTCACAGCAACCTCCAATTCCTGGGCTCAAGCAAGTCTCCTGCCTCCGCCTCCCAAGTAACTGGGACCACAGGCACCC
>CAUYON010035352.1:0-32272 GCA_963573935.1 Arctocebus calabarensis
TGTTTGGTGGTGGGCTGTGTGGAGCCATTGTGGGAGAACTGCCCTGGCAAGCACCACCCGCAGGGTCACAAAACAGGCACTGGGCAAGAGCGAATAATCTAGTGACTGAGCAGCCTTAAGGCGGGGACTGAGACACCTTGCAGCATTAGCCCATAGAGGCATAGGGTGAGACCGGTTTTTTGGCACACTGGGTAAGTAGATAGCCACTCAAGGAGTGATCCCAGCCACAGCGCTTTCCTGGGAAAGCTTCGGCTTAGCCCAAGTTAGCAATTTAAAGTGTCTTCTAAGTAGGCTGAGGAGGATTTAAGCTCTCCACCCAGCAGGGTTTGAGAAATCATTAGAATCACAGGGTCACTCCCTACAAAGATCCAGTAACAACAGAGGGATTCTGCCAGGGTCTGATCTGGGAGACACACTTCCCCAACTCTGAGGAAGGTCATAGGCAATAGTGAAAAATAATTATGAGGCGGAATCAACAGAAAAACTCTGGCAATATGAATAACCAGAGTAGATCAACTACCCCAAGGAATGACAAGGTAGATGAAGCACAAGATCCCTTGCATAAGCAAATGGCTGAGATATCAGAAGTTGAATTCAGAGTCTGGATAGCAACTAAGATCAGCTCAGTGGAGGAAAAGATGGAATTAGAATTTCAAGCAGTAATTCAAAAGACCCAAAACATGTCTCAAGAACTGAACGAGTTCAAAGAGAAAATGGCCAAAGATTTTGACACATTGAGACAAGAAGTTGTAGCCCTCAAAGATCTGAGAAATACAGTAGAATCCTGCAGTAACAGAATGGAGCAATCAGAAGAAAGGATCTCTGAAACTGAAGAGAGAGACGTCGAATGCTCCCAAATGCTCAAAGAGATAGAGAAATGGAAGGCAAAAACAGATCATTCTCTCAGACAGCTCTGGGATAACTTGAAGAAAACTAATATTCGCTTTATAGGGATACCTGAAAACGATGAAGTGGCATCTTGAGGCACAGAGTCTCTTCTTTGTGAGATTATGAAAGAGAACTTCCCAGACATGCCAAGAGATTCTGAAATGCAGATAGCAGACAGTGTCAGGACCGCAGCATGACCCAACCCAAACATGACATCCTCCAGGCACATCATAATTAAGTTCACGAAAGTTAATATGAAAGAGGAAATTCTGAAAGCAGCCAGATGTAATAAATCCATTACCTACAAGGGGAAGAACATTAGAATAACTGCAGACCTCTCTCATCAAACCTTTCAAACTAGAAGAGAATGGTCATCGACTTTTAACTTCCTAAAACAAAAGAACTTTCAACCCAGGATCCTGTATCCAGCTAAATTGAGTTTCATCTATGATGGAGAAATTAAATACTTCAACAACATCCACATGCTGAAGAAATTTGCTATAAGTAAGCCAGCTCTCCAGGATATTCTCAGAGCTATCCTCCACAATGACCAGCGCAAACCTCCACCACAAAAGTAAACTCACCCAGAAACTATCAAATTTCATCTTCCACCATGATGAAAGGACTAAAAATGTCCACTGGACTTTCTAAAGATTTATCATTACTTTCAATTAATGTGAATCTTTTAAATTGCCCTCTAAAGAGGCATAAGTTGGCTGACTGAATATAAAAATTAAGGCCAGATATCTGCTGCATACAAGAATCTCACCTTAGCTTAAAAGATAACCTTAGACTCAAGGTGAAGGGATGGTCATCTATATTCCAGGCAAATGGAAAACAGAAAAAAGCAGGTGTTTCAATCTTATTTTCAGATACAATAGGCTTTAAACCAACCAAAGTAAAGAAGGATAAAGATGGACATTTCATATTTGTTAAGGTTACCACTCAATATGATGAGATTTCAATTATTAATATTTATGCACCCAACCAGAATGCGACTCAATTTATAAGGAAAACTCTAATACACTTGAGTAATGTGATTTCCTCCAGTTCCATAGTAGTTGGAGATTTTAATACTCCTTTAGCAGTGCTGGATAGATCCTCCAAAAAGAAGCTAAGTAAAGAAATTTTAGATTTAAACCTAACTATTCAACAACTGGATTTAACAGACATCTACAGAACATTTCATCCGAATACAATTGAATACATGTTCTTCTCAGAAGCCTGTAGAACATACTCCAAAATTGATCACATCTTATGTCACAAGTCTAATCTAAGCAAATTCAAAAGAATAGAAATTATTCCCTGCATCTTCTCCGACCACCATGGAATAAAAGTTGAACTCAATAACAACAGGAATCTGCATACTGATACAAAATCACGGAAGCTAAATAACCTTATGATGAAGGATAGCCGGGTCATAGATGAGATTAAGAAGGAAATCACCAAATTTTTGAAACAAAATGACAATGAATAGACAAATTATCAGAACCTCTGGGATACTGCAAAGGCAGTCCTAAGAGGGAAATTTATAGTACTGCAAGCCTTCCTCAAGAGAACGGAAAGAAAAGAAGTTAACAATTTAATGTTACATCTCAAGCAACTGGAGCAGGAAGAATATTCCAACCCCAAACCCAGCAGGAGAAAAGAAATAACCAAAATTATAGAAGAATTAAATGAAATTAAAAACAAAAGAATTATAGAACAGATCAATAAATCCAAAAGTTGGTTTTTTGAAAAGGTCAATAAAATGGATTAATGCCTGGCTAACCTAATCAGGAAAAAAAGAGTAAAATCTCTAATTTCATCAATCAGAAATGCTAAAGATGAAATAATAACAGGACCCTCAGAAATTCAAAACATCCTTAATGAATATTACAAGAAACTATACTCTCAGAAATACGAAAATCTCAAGGAAATTGACCAATACTTGGAAGTATGCCACCTACCAAGACTTAGCCAGAATGTAGTGGAAATGTTGAACAGGCCTATATCAAGTTCTGAAATAGGATCAACTACACAAAATCTCCCTAAGAAGAAAAGCCCTGGACCAGATGGCTTCACGTCAGAATTCTACCAAACCTTTAAAGAAGAACTAGTACCTATATTACCAAACCTCTTCCAAAATATAGAAAAAGAAGGAATACTACCCAACACATTCTATGAAGCAAATATCACCTTGATCCCTAAACCAGGAAAGGATCCAACAATCGCCCGATTCAGCAGGATGAAGTTAGATCAAGTCTTTGCCCCTTCTCCCTAACAGCAGTTAGAGTTTCTACTCGGAGAAGGAGAATTGATGCAGGACATTTGGCACCCTAGCCAGCTCAGTGGAGCTGGCAGATCTGCTGCCTCCTCCTTGGTAGTGTCGGTGCTGCGGCAGCCAGCTGAAGAGCCAGCAGGCTGGATGACAGGGAAGGAGGGGGACCCCCAACCCCCACCAGAGGCTCCAATAGCCCAAAAGGCCAGACAACTGCTGAGGAGACACCTGTGCCTTGGTGTCTCCTTCACTTCACACTTAGGACTAAATTTGGAACCCCCATTTCCTATGCTTAGGTCAATTTCTTGTGAATTTCCTAGGCCTCAATTCCATGAATGGACTGTATCCATTCATTGATACATTCATTCACCTTGCCCCCAGTGGAAAGGACTGTATTCATTCGTTTCCTGGCCAAGGAACCCATACACCTATATATACCCTGAGACTAAAGGCCTAAAGGAGGAGACGGGGAAAGACCAGGGGAGAAACGGAGAGAGCTTCTCTCTCCCCACTTGAATTCTCTCCCTCTACCAGGAGCATTAGTGTTTTCTGTATTCTTTTCTGTAATAAATTCTGTCTTACCACTGGGAGGTGTGGGGGGGAAATAATGTAATGAAGAATAATAAAATACATGTATTTAGAAATGTCAAAAAAAATTCTACATAAATATATTTTAAAGTGCCAAAAAAAAAAAAAACAGAAAAACAAAATGTCAGTGTGGAGGTGAGACTCAAAGAGCAGGAAAGGGGATAAACACAGTGTGGCCCGCCATGCAACGGACTACAACTCAGCCCTTAAAAGGAGGGTGATTCTGACACCTGCTACAACAACAAAGATGGACTGTGAGGACATGATGCTCAGTGAGAGAAATCAGGCCCAGATCCCACCCACAAGAGGTCCCCAGAGTCATCCGATCCACAGAGGCAGGAAGCAGAAGCCCCTACCTTCTGGTAAATTCCTTCCACCTCCTCATGTGTCACTTCGGCAGCTGCCTTCTTGTCACCAAGACAGCAACATGGGAATTGGGACCATTCTAGGACCTCTCACAGCAGAGGGCACGAGGAAACTCCAGGGATTCCTAGTCCAGTTGGGGAGGTACAGGATGGGTTGAATGAAGACCTCGGACTCTCAAGTTCAAGGATTAGATCTGTCCGTCTCAGAAGCTGGACAAATGAGTCAACAGCCGCAAGCCTCAGCTTTCCCATCTGTAAAACGGGTGGGTATGGTAGTAATACAGTAACACCTACATGTCAGCTGATGAGAAAGTTAAAGATACTGAAATACTGGAAGGCAGCTAGAAATATAAACAGGCCACAACACTGTGATATATTATACTACAAAAGGAAAGAAATTCCTAATGATTCTAGGTGTATTAAACAGCACAAACAGGAGTAACCTGAGGGCTAAACAGAGAACCAACATGCAAGAGTGGAGGTTCTCTAAGTCTGAGAGGCTTCCTGCAATAGGGCATAGTTAATATGGGTTTTAAAAAGGAAACAATTGCAAATAACTAGGATATACATGATATACATGTGTGAACTTCCCCAAACCCAGACCAGTTGGCTATTAACAGCCTGTCCAAGCAGTGTATGAACCACCTCCTTAATAAATGCCTTTTAGGGATAGAAAAAAAAAAAGAAAGAATTTCAATATGTGAATGGGGGGGGGGTCATGTGCATTCAGACCACAGCAATTAGATCTCTTCCTCTCAGTCCCGAATCACTTCACTGTTCTCACCAGATTTACCCTGTGTAGTATCCAATGTTCTCCACATGCCATAATTTTCCACAGATATTTAGTTTTCATCTAAAATTTGCATACTCATTTTAGCAAAATAAATGACGATTTTCCCCCTAAACTTATTTCTTAGAAAAATAACTCAGGTCAGTATCTATATGTAGTTATTCATTAAATATTCATGTTTCATAGGGTCATTTATTATTATATTCACTCAAGCAACAGTGAATATTCTTTGAAGAGCTAGAGAAATTCATCAAGGAAATAACTTTTTCTTCATATCGTTCTGGGGATAATACTTTTCTTACAGCACTGTTGAGTTTTGGAGATAATATACTGTTGGTGCCATCACCAAGGAAATAGGCCAGACAATGGATTGTAAGCTCAAAGCTTGCAGGAGGCAGGCCTCCCCATGAGTTTCGGGGAAAAGACCCCAAGCAACCTCTGCAGCTATTTATTGAGAAGGAACTCCCCTTCCCAAGTCCAAACCCCCCTCACTGGGATTCCACAGCTGATCAATTTCCAACTGCCAAGGTCTGTTCATTAATGTGTAATGATTGCTTGTATGTTTCAAAAACTACCTTGTCTCTACAAGCTCACTGTTGGGTTCAGACACATCTTGCTGCATAGGTTGCTACATAGGTTATTACATAGATCACTATGTATGTTATTACATAGGTTGCTACATATCCTATTACTAGATTGCTACATATCTTATTACATAGGTTGCTACATATTCCCCCGTTTTTGTTTAAGACATTCTTATGCAAGGTAAAGGAAAAACCTGTAATTATTTATTTAATTTGTTCTTCTTGTCAAATAGTGCTCCTTATAAGTAGGAGGGAAAAAGAAAGACAGAAAAGGAGGGTCGGGAAAGCACAAAATAGTTAATAAAACTACATCGGATAAGTCAATGAGGGCCTTCACCAGCGAAAAGGGATTTGTATTTTGAACCAATCTTGAGATCCTGGGATAAAACCCACTTGGTCATGGTGTATAATGTCTTTGATGTGTTGCTGGATTCTGTTTGGTAGGATCTTACTGAATATTTTTGCATCTATATTAAGTATATGTATTAAAATAAAACCATAAAGCAGTTTCTAACAGAAACTCCCCCCTTCGCTAAAAAAATGGGATTTGTGTTATGCTGGATTCTTCTAATCAAATAAGGGTAATATTAATTTTTCATATTTCATACCAAAGCCAACTTGTCGCAGCCCCAAAGCCCCTGGTCTCGATTGCCACAGAAAGGAACCGGGCAAGACGTGGATTAGAAGTATAAGCTTGTAGGAGGCGTGCTAACCTTGATTGCAGGGTAGCCACGAGCAACCTCCGCAGTAGCCTTTAATGGGACAGCACAAGACAGGTGAGGGGAGTATTAGATAATGACTACATGCCCAAAGATCACCTTGGGCTTGGGGTCTTTCTCCACAAGGAGCACCTGCATACAATTGCCCCAGGGCCTGGCCCCCAGTTGCAAATCATCTTGCTCAGAAGTCGTCAGGCTCTTGGCATCCTCTACACTGACTGCCTTGTTCGGAACCTTATTAGAGCTTAGAGGATGTGGACTGTGCTTACCCCAGCCTAGAAATTGGGAGTTTCTTTAAATGATGGGCCCCTCTATTGATCCTGCCTCTCAGACTTTTTAAAAAGGGAGCACTGTCCCTCAGACTGTTGGAGGGCTGGACTATAGATTTAAAAAAAAACAAACTATGAACAAATTCCTATGTACACTGCACATATCTTATTTTGAAGTAAAAAACAAAAGGGGAACACATACAATTCACACCACTGCATGTGGCCTGTGGGCCATAGTTTGAGGACCCCTGCTAACTGCTTATACGAAAAAGGGCACTGATGGCTCCCAGCTGCTTCTTGCTGAGGATGGATGAGGATATGGGAGGTAGTTAGAGGTTTCTCAGAGGAGGGAGATCTAGGGTTCATAGTAAATAACAATTGGGTTGGATGGTTTGGAGTAGAATGTTTTCATGAAATTTCAGGCCTAAAAATTTGAGAGTCCTTATTCAGGCTGAAATGAGGGAACCTTGTATCTATAGAAGAAGTTACCAAGGACAGATTCATCAAGGTGTTGGTGAGGTCTCCTGCTCATTGCAAAGTTTATTCCAGTCAGTAGGAAGCCACTGCTTTTTTCATTTTTTCTGTAGTGATACGAACAAACCCTTGACCCCACTGTAGCACATAACCAAGTTTCCACTCAGACATATCAGGTTTCTTACATAAAACAGGTTGCTGCACTTGGGAAAGTGACAGATGGGTGGGTAATGTCCAGTGATGTTCAGCAGCTGTGTTTCCATCATTGTTGAAATTCAAAAAATTAAGGATGAACAGGGATCTAGTGAGAATATTTCTAGGGCTACTATTCAAAGGGAGTATGCCATCTCCCTCTTTTAATGTTTTGTGGTGGGGTTCAATAATGGCTTGGCCTTGAGAATTGTAAGGAATACCATGAGAAATTTTAATATTCCAGAAGGATAACAAATTACTTAATTTTTGAGCAGAGTAAGAGGATGCATTGTCAGTCTTAATGGACTAAGGAAGCCCCATGACATTAAAACATTCTAGTTGTTGAATGACATGATGAACGTATTTTGATCTACCAAAGGACTGGACAATGTTCACATCCATCTGCCATATTTGGTTTTCTGTTTGTACTCTAGGGTTGACTCCTTCATGAAAGAGGGTGCATGTATTTTGAAACAGGAAGGACAACTGGAGAGAATTTGTTGAGACTGAATTTTTGTGGGATGGAATTTCTTACAGAGCATTTTTGCATTAGCAGTATATAAAAATGAAAAGTGGATGCTTCCTGGACAGTAACAATAAGGGCTTGATCTATTGGAGAGTTCAGAGAAATCATTGGACCAGGTAGAATGGTATGTGCTCTAATATAAGTACTATATATAGGATGAATACAGTATCTCAGGGGTCTCTGGATAGATTGTAAAATGGAAGAGATTTATCAGTATGAGTAATAGTCTCTGTTTCGAGGTGTCTAAGAGCAAAGTTGGAGTATTGAGAATCAGTGACAATGTTCATAGCACAATGAAAGTCTTGGAGTAGAATAAAAATACCATACAACTCATTCTTTTGAAAAGAGCTATAAGGACTTTGAATGACTTTGAGATTATTACCATCAGTGTATCCAGTGCTTCCATGCTTATTGGCATCTGTGAAAAAAGTAGTAGTGTCTGTATGTGAGGAGTCTTTGACAATATGAGGGAGAACACAGGAAGTAAGCTTTAGGAATTAAAAATCTTTTATCATGAGAGTATTCATTGGTAATCAGGCCCATAGAAGATGCAAGAGTGATTTGCCAAGGCATTGATAATTGAAAATTAAGTTGAATTTATCTTTCTGTAAAAGGAACAACTATAACATGGATCATAGCCTGAGAGTTGGCAAATTCTGTTTCTGCCATTAGTAATTTGTTCACAAATTTTATCTAAATATTGTTGCAATTTTTGCATTGTTTTATTATAGAGAAATGGCCACTCTCGAAGAGTATCCTATTGATAAATAACTCCAGTTGGGGAGTGAGAATAGGCTATAACTATCAGTCAAATTGGAAACCTGATGTCAATCTGATTTAATGCTTTTGAGGCAAACTCCTTTTTTTTTCTTTTTTTTTATAAGTGAAGAGTTTATTAAGAATTAAACAAAGGTCTGATGTGATACAGTGCAAGCAACACACTCAAGATAGGTATAATATTACTACTCACACAAAAACTTAAATTTCACCTCAAAAAAATAACAAGACAAAAGAGAAAGCAATTTTACTGTTATAAGGTAAGATATTTCATGCAAAGTATTAACTCTGCCCTCCCAAAGCCCAACCTCCCAACAAACAAAAATCTATCCGGGAATACTGCTATGCTATCATATTAACCACAGTATGATTATTCACAGGAAAACATTCATTAAGCAATGAATTAAATTAAATAACAAAGTTCAAACTATCATAAATTCATAGACCACAATGATTTTACAAGACAAGCAAATCCAGAAATCTTATAAACAATAAAAAAAGAAGAAATATTTCAATATCATTCTACTTGATCTGGATACACCTGATATTGGAGAAAATATATTGTTGTAAAGGGAAATTACAAACATTTTTCACTTATACCCTAAACAACATATTGACAAGTTGAATTAAAAAATTAATGTTTAAGTAATGTACTTTGGTCAAAATTGAATCCAATTTATATGAAAGTTAGTCACACTTTTCTTTTCTTTTTTTCTTTTTTTTATTTTATTTCCCTCACCCCCTCTCTCCTTCTCTGTCTGAAAAATAAATAATTTAACAATGTATTCCTTTTAGTTGAAAATTATTCCAAGTTCAGTTACTTGATCTTAGAGAGTGGTAGTCCAAGTTGCTAATTCATCCAGACTCAGCTGAACAAATATCTTGCTTATAAAAGTTTTCAGGTTGAAGTTTCTTTCTTGAAGCATTTGTATAGTTTACATGCCTCTTTAATGTTATTGAACAAATTGCTCTGGAGAAAACAGGTGGTCACAGATCATCTATTATGCCTAAAAAATCCAAGAGAACACCTCTACCATGATGCTCCATGTAAAAGTTTGATCAAGTTCTCCTATCAAGTACTAGTGAATAGACTCCTGACTCAATATACTGGCATATATGAGGGATACTGCAAATTTGCTTCCGGACCACTCCAGTAAAGCAAATACCACTGTGTAGTGAGTCAGAAAAGTTCCTGGGACTGCTAATGCATGTAAAAGTTATATTTACAACACACTGTAGTCTATTAGATGCGTAATAGTATTATGGTTAAAAAATGAACATACTATCATTAAAAATCCTTTATTGTTAAAAACTTCTGGGAATCATCTGAGCCTTCAGTGAGTTGTAGTTCTTTTGCTGGTGGAGGGTCTTGCCTCCACATTGATGGATGTCGACTTACCAGGGTGGTGACTGCTGAAGACAGTGTGGCTGTGAGATTTCATACGAGAAATTGATGAAGTTTGATGTACCAATAAACTTTACCTTTCATGAAAGATGTATCTGTTGCATATGATACTGTTTAATAGCATTTTGTTGACAGTAGAATTGCTTTCAAAATTCAGTCAACCCTTTCAAACTCTCTCACTGTTTTATCAACTAAGTTTATGTAATCTTCTAAATCTTTTGTTAACATTTTAGCAACGTTCACAGCATCTTCACCAGGAGTAGATTCCATCTCAAAGATACTCTTTACTCATTCATAACAAGCAGACCCTCATTGATTCAGGAGATTGCAGCGACTCAGTCATGCCATCAGGCTTCACTTCTAATTTTAGTTCTAGTTCTTTGCTATTTCCCTCACAGCTGCAGTTACCTCCTCTCCTGAAGTCTTGAGGAAAGCCATCGAGAAGGGTTGGAATCAGTCTCTTCCACATTCCTGTTAATGTTGATATTGTGACCTCCCCTCATGACTCAGGAATGTTCTGAGGGACATCTAGAATGGCGAATCCTTTCCAGAAGATTTTCCAACTGACTGAAAATCTACATCAGAGGAATCGCTTTCTATGACTGCTATAGCCCTATAAAATGCATTTCTTTAATAATAATATGTGAAAGTCAAAAATTACTCCTTAATTTATGGGCTGCAGAATGGGTGTTAACTGGCATGAAAACAGCAATCATCTTCTTTATATCTCCATCAGAGCTCTTGGATAACCAGGTGCATTGTCAATAATCTTGAAAGAAATCTTTTCTCCTGAGCTGTAGGTCTCAGCAGTGAGCTTGAAATATTTACTTAACCATGCTGTAAGCAGATATGCTGTCACCTAAGCTTTAATTTTCCATTTACAGAAAGGCAAAGTAGATTTAGCACAATTTTCAAGGGCCCCAGGATTTTTGGAATGATAAATGAACTCTGGCTTCAACTTGAAGTCACCAGCTGCATTAGGCCCTCACGGGGAGTCAGCCTGTCCTTTGATGCTTTGAAGCTGGGCACTGACGTCTCCTCTCTCACTCTGAAAGTCCTAGACGGCATCTTCTAACAACAGAAGGCTTCTCTGTCTCCATTGCAAATCTGTCGTTTAATGTAGCCGCCTTCATCAGTGATCCTAGTTACATTTTCTGGATAACTTGCTGCAGCTTTCCCATCAGCACTTGCCGCTTTACCTTGGAATTTTATGGTATGGAGATGGCTTCTTTCTGTGAACCTCATGAACCAACATCTTCTAGCTTTAAACTTAAAGAAGTAAAGAAGTTTCTTTACTTCTTTCAGTCCTCAAAGAAGAGAACAGTTACAACACTGAGCTGGGTTAGGCTTTGGTTCAAGGGAATGTTGTGACTGGTTTGGTCTATCCAGACCACTAAAACGTACTCACTATCAGCAATGATGCTGTTTCATATTTTTAGCATCCTTGGGGTTCACTGGAGTAACACAGTTAATTTCTTTCAAAAACTTTCCCACCACATTTATAACTTGGCTAACTGTTTGGCTTAAGAGCCTAGCAGTTAGAGCCCTTTGGTGTATCTTGGCTTTCAATTTTTTCCCACCACGATTAATCATTTCTGGCTTTTGATATAAAGTTAGAGACCTGCAACTCTCCCTTTCACTTGAATGCTTAGAGACTGTTAAAGGGTGATTAAGTGGCCTGATTTCAGTTGTGTCTCAGGGAAGAGAGACAGGATGGGAGAGGCAGAGTGAGGGGGAAATATCCAGTTGGTGGAGCAGTCGTAACACATACAGCTTTTATCAATCAAGTTTGCCATCTTACATGGTTCGTGGTGCCCCAGAGCAATTGCAAGAGTAACATCAAAGATCACAAGAACATGCATATTAATAATGATAATAAATTAAAATACTTCAAGAGTTACTGAAATACGGCCTAGAGACACAAGCGAGCACATGCTGTGAATGGCACTGATAGACTTGCTTGGTGGGGGGGGTTGCCAGAAACCTTCCATTTGTGAAAAAACCCATAATATCTATGAAGAAAAATAAAAGGAGGTATGCCACTAAATAAAATTCAAACTCATGAAGACAGAAGTATACGAAAGACAAGAAACATTCCTAGTACTAGTCTAGTTCACAGGTGAAGGCAGATTCTGCGTCTCTGCGGGAGAGAATTGCTCACCCCTCTGCTGCTGACAGCTCTGTGCACCGTGAGAAATCTGCATCCCAGTGATGACTGCATGACAGAGAAGACACAGGCACTCAGACTGAAGTACCTGAGTGTCTGTCATTAAATAATGACACTTTTATTAACCACAAATGAGAGATGAGATGAAATAGAAAACAAAAAGCAGCGCGGGGATGCTAAGCTAATTCCTATTATTAAAGAATAATGAAAATTAACATTTTTCATTTACGGTTACCTGGAAGACTATTGTTCAGAGATTCTGACTGCGTTCAAGATTGACTGGTTTCAATAAAGTTGATGGCATCAAATATGCTCGGTGCACCATTTAATGTGAGCACGTGCACACCGTGCCCCATTTCTCTGTGTTTGCTTTGTTGCTCTTCCCAGACACGTGTGTGTGTGTGTGTGTGTGTACATATATATGCTATAAGGAGATACCTCCCAAATGTATCCTGTTTAATTAAACTCTGGAAAGAATCTTTAAAAAATTGTTTTTTATTAAATCATAGCTATGTACATTAATGCAAGAAAAAATTCTGATTAATATAATGGTACACAGGATTAGGGTACATTGTTTGCGTTTGTTAGGAAAAGTCTGAATTGTAATTGAACCCTTCACCCAGGAAGTGTGCCATTACCCTTATGTTGTACCCGGTAGGCAAGAGCTTACTGAGCCCTATATGCCCTTCTGCCTCTCTTCTCCCTCTCCTTCCTTGCTTCTCCCTCCACACTTTTTGAATTTAATTGTATTTTTCCCATTGGGTGGGCTTGCAACTGTTCAGCTACTACTTTCCAATTAGTTTTGAATACATGGGGTGCTGGTTTTTTCATTCTTATGATACTTTACTAAGGAGAATGTTCTCCAGCTCTATCCAGGTTAATACAAAAGATGGAAAGTCTCCATCTTTTATGGTTGGATAGTATTCCATGGTATACATACACCACAGTTTATTCATCCATTCACGTGTTGATAGGCACTTAGGTTCTTTCCATGTCTTTGAGATTGTGAATTGAGCTGTGATAAACGTTCGAGTGCAAATGTCCTTCTGGTAAAATGTTTTTTTTCTTCTCAGTAGATACCTAGTAATGGGATTGCAGTATCAACTGGAAGGTCTACTTTTAGCTCTTTTAGTATTCTCCATACTTTTTTCCAAAAAGACGATACTAGTTTGCAATCCCACTCACGGTTTGTCTTATCTTCTTTACTCTACCATTGGAAGTAACACCTCAACATTCTTCCTCCACATGCAAAGTGGTTCTGGATGGGAAAGGCACAGGGGAGGCAAAAAGAAAAGAATGGTTCAGAAGGTTTCTGTGAGCCTGCCATTAGTCCATTGATTATCTGCTCAGGTTTTGCACTACTCTTCTGAAAGTATATTTGCTTCAACTTTAAACCAACTTTTTCAAATTATTAACAAGTGTATTTTGTAGTCTCATAATACTTTGAAAATTACAAATCAAAATCTAAAGGCAGGCACCAGGGCTTATGCCTGTAATCCTAGCACTTTGGGCGGCTGAGGCAGGAGGATCATTTGAACTTAGGAGTTCAAGACCAGCTCCGGCAATAGCAAGACCTAGTTTCCATAAAACTAGAAAAATTAGCTGAGTTACATGGTGATGAATGCCTGTAGTCCCAGCCACTGCAGAGGCTGAGGCCAGAGGATCACTCAAGCTGAGGAGTTGGAGCCTGCACTGAGCTGTGATGACATCACTGCACTCTCGCCTGGGGACAAAAACAAAAACACAATCAATCCATAGCTAGTATGTATTATATTACATAGTGTGCTCTCTAAGGGAAAGCATAATAGTAAAAGGTAGTTTTGTAACATTTTTCAACTATTTAAGAAAAAGCAATATTTTCCATCTTTACAAATGGTCTGGGATTTTCTCAGCTTTTAAAATTGGTAGGCATCATGCTTGTGATAAGAGCATAAAGGATAACTCAATGAGAATTTAAGTATCTACACAAAAACGTACCCACTGGTGTGGAATTTCTCCTATCAAAAACCAAATCTCCTTTGCCGTTAAAGTTTCCAGATACTTTTTGTGATGCAAAATTTTTTATGTTCTCTTTAAAAGAAAGTCTTTTCCCCACTCCCTATGTTGTAACTTTTAAAGAGAACATAAAAAATTTTGCATCACAAAAAGTATCTGGACACTTTATTTCACCTCTTTCATGTTTACATTGATGGAGCAGGAACATATTCTTAGCAAAGTATCTCAAGAATGGAAGAAAGAGTATCCAATGTACTCAGCTCTACTATGAAACTGATTTGTAGCTTTCATATGAAGGCTATAACCCAATTATAGCATAAGAATATGGGGAAAGTGGCGAAGGATGGGAGGATGGGTTGAGGGAGGGAAAATGGTGGGGCCACACCTATGGTGCCTCTTAGATGGGTTCAGGTAAAACTTACTAAATGCAGAATACAAATGTCTTCATACAATATCTAAGAAAATGACATGATGGTTATGTCAAACAGTTTGATGAAAATGTTTCAGATTGTATATGAAACCAGCACATTGTACCCTTTGATTGCACTCAGCTATGATTCAACAATAAAAAAAAAGAAAGTAATTTACAACAGAATTTGGTTTAGCTTAATCCATGTCAGGTGACTGTACTATACACAACAAATTAGAAGAGAAGGAGCTTAATATAAAGAAAAGGGTAAAACAAATAATGATAATCATATTACCTAGAGAAAGATAAGTTTAGATGTCTGGTGAATGTTCTGACAGAGTTCTACGTATATATCTTTTCCACCAAGAAATAGAATTATTCTAGGTCTATCATTTGCTACTGTATAATTTTCAGTTAGCAATATGATGTGAAAAGTACACTGCAGTTGCAAATCTAGTTCTGCATAATCATTTCAAAGGCAGTTTACTATTGCATTTCAGGGAAGATGATAATCTTTAAAAGCAATTAGACTTTTTGAATTCTAAGGATTATCACACATTTACACTATAGGACATAATGCCAGTCTTCATTATAGATAGTGCATATTCCTCTCAGCACTGTTGATTAATAGTTATTTCTTTACACCCTCAAAAATCTGCATTTCATTAATACTTTCATTCTTTATTTGCATATGTATGTATTTATGAATTATTACTTTTGACTGGGCATTTGCCATTTTCTTATTGATTTTTAATTGCTCTTAATCATATATAGTGTTAACACTGAAATACGTGCTCTAGATAATGAGTTATTTAACATAATTTGTACCTTATTTTACAAATAGAATTAATTTTCACGCATAGTATACCTTTTATATTTTGTTAGTTGATACTTTTATCTTTTTTATTTTGTTAGTATATGCTTTCAGTGTTATTCATGAAAGGCCATTTATTAGTTCAAAGTTACATAAATAGTTGCCTGTAAATTTTACTAAATGTATGATTTTGTAGTTTATAGTTTTTCATGTTTTATTTTTAATAAATGCATCACTTGTATCAACAAATTTTACTAAATATACCCATTCTTTCTGTTCAAATTATCAGTCAATTTCTTGTCCCAGAGTCATTCCATTTTGAGAATGGTAGATTTATCATCTGTCTTAAAGTGGATCAATGTTCCCCCTGCATACAGCATATAAATCTTATAAATCTTTTCTACATATATATCTTTACAAATAACTTCAGAAACATTTTATTAAATACCTATATACATAATCTCTTAGGAGTCTTGATTGGGAATAAATTACGTATGTAGACTAGAGAAATTGAATTCTTCACAACATTACTTTCCCATCCAGGAACATGGCATAAATAAATGTCACTAGAACTTTATAAATTTCTTCACTTGCTTCACTTGCTTTTAAGTCTATGCTAAGGACTTAACATCCTTTTTGATGTTTTCCTGAACAGAGAGTTTCTCAAGTGTTTTTTTCCTGGATATTGTTTATATATCTGAAAACTTCTTTTTAATTTTTATTGTTTGATTCAGATAATTTATATGACCTACAAATAGTGTTATTTGCATTTCTTTAAATTTGTAAATGTACCTGTTTTCTTTATACAATGTTGATTTCAGGGTCAAGAATTTCTAAAAGATAGTTGTTAAATGGCAATAATATTCACAGGCAATTTAAAAGTATATCCTCATTTAATGTAACTACTTCAGTCATTTCATCATTAATGTGCTTTCTGTTAAACTAGGTTATTTAATTAACTTTAGCATGATTAAATATCTGATAAGCTGTACATGTTTAAATTGGTGTTGTAATATTAATTGTAAGTTCTTCACTTTAAATAATAAAAATTTATTGAACACTTATTATGTGCAAGGTCACATATAAGCAATAGTCAATAGTGCAAACACTTATCTGCATTTGTATCTAATTTTTATAATAATCTTATTAAATACATAAAACTGAGACTAAAAGAGATGAGAACTAGGATTCAAACTCATGTTGTCTGGGTTCAGACTTTTTTTTTTTTTAATAAAAGTAATGTATGTACTGAGTTCTAGTAACTGGTGCAACTTTAATTAATCAGTGCTTAAATAGAAAAAAAATACCATTTTTTTGTTTGCTATTCTTAAGGAAATCACTGGGGGGAGATGAATTTATTTTCAGATATGCTGCATTTGACCTCTTCTGGGTTATAAAAATAAAAGACTCTACTTAACAATAATATAAATTGATCAGATGCTTAGAGGAAAAATGTTGCACACTGCATTAGTCAGGGCTCAGTCTGTTTAGATGGCTGAGTATCTCTTAGGTTTAGTCATGTTGAGATTTGTTCCTACTTACAGGTCTAGTGGCCTGGAGAGGAAGTAAAGGCAGATATTGAGAAAGACAATGCCTTATAAAGCCCCTGTTTTGCTTAATATTTTTACAGGCATCAAGCAAGAAGGACACATTATTAAAGGACAGAGGAAGGGATCGGAGGTTAAACCATTTCCTTAGACAGAGAAGATTCAAGAGAACATAAACTTTCCATGACCTCAAGTGTATACTACCATATTAAGTCTTGGGTTTCTGCTCATTGCCCACCATTGTCCTAAATATAATAAAGGAAATTTGTGGGCCAGGTGTGGTGGCTCACACCTCTAATCTTAGCACTGCGTGAGGCTGAGGCTGGTGGATTGCTTGAGCTCAGGAATCAAAGACCAGCCTGAGCAAGAGCCAGACTTCATCTCTAAAAATTGTTGGTATTGTGTCGGGCACCTGTAGTCCCAGCTACTCGGGAGGGTGAGGCAAAAGGATCACTTGAGTTCAAGAGTTTGAGGTTGCTGTGAGCTATGAAGTCATTGCACTTTACTGAGGGTAAGGAAGTGAGGTTATCTCAAAAAAAAAATCAAGAAGATTTCTTTTTCTTTTCCTTTTTTTTTTGTAGAGACAGTCTCACTTTATCACCCTCAGTAGAGTGCCGTGCGTCACATGGCTCACAGCAACCTCCAACTCCTAGGCTTAGGTGATTCTCTTGTCTCAGCCTCCCGAGTAGCTGGGACTACAGGTGCCCGGCTACAAGGAAATTTCTTTAAAGTGGTCTCAATCTCTATATTTTATCCATTTAAAATTTAGTCTATTCTAGTTTTTTACCTCTCCCTGTCTTCCAGCGTTAGGAAGAAAATAATCATATTGTTCCCTTAAATTTTGGGGTATTTAAAAGTTGTTTGAAATGGCAAAAAATCAAAACTCTTTAGTCAAGGCTATAGATTCCATGAATATATATTTGCTGCAAATTTTTATGAAGCTATTGATATATTTATTTTGGATTAGTTCAGTGTGGTGTCAATCACCACTTTAATGACATAGTTCTCCAACACTTAATTTTTCTTCCTTCTTAATTCTATATTTCTTGACAAAAAAGTAATTACATGTGACTGTTGTGTGTAATGGAGGTGGAGGGAACAGACTCATAATTTTAACAATGATAGGAGCAATTATACTGTGCCATTGTTTATGGAAGCCTTTTTATTTTATTACTTTTATTATAAAATATTTAAGTGGCAAATAACTTTTATATACATTCAAGGAATACCTTGTAATGATCTCATATGCATGCACATTTTGTACTGTTTACAACACTCAAATTAATCAGCATATTCATCATAATCTATAACTTAAATGCCTGAACTTGTTTATCTTACAACTGAGAATTCACAGCCTTTGACCAACATCTTCCAAATCCCTCAGCCCTCAGTAACTGGCAAGTGTTATTCTATTTTCTGCTTCTATGAAATAGACAGTTTTAGAATTCATACACAAGCAAAAAAGTATTTGTTTTTCTATAGCCTACTTATTAAACTTATTATGATATACTTAAGGTTCATCCAAATTACAGGAGTTTTATTTTTTAAAGCTATATAATATTCCAAAGGGAAAGGAAGTGTGGCCAGGCAGCCCAGACACAGTAGGATTTGGAAAGTCACATAGAGTATCCTACAGGTAATTATCACAACATTAACTGTCTATCAATCTAAGAGGTTTAATAGTGACTTCTGAACCATTGGGGTGGGGGTGGGGCTCATCCAGACAATATAGAGCCCCAGACCATAAGCAAGGCCTTTTTTGTAATCATGACAAGGGGCACGTTTGTTGTCCATGGCAAATGCATCTTGCTCTAAAAACTTTTCTTTCTCTTCCTCGGTGAACTTTGTTTCACACTTGCATTACTTTGAGGTTTCTGGTCATTCTTTGGCCAAAATCTTTGACAGAACTGTGATCCAAATGCATGATATATAACCTGCAATATATAAATACACAAATTGTAAACAATGTGGATATCTTATTTATAAATTATGCAGTCTGTGATAATCTATCCTGGCACAATATGAAATAAGGTATATGTCCTTGCCAAAATTCCCATGCCTGTGTTGCCACTATCAGAGGAAAAAATTCATCTTACTTCTGTTTTCTGAAATCATGCAAGTGAATCTCATTGTCAGACTTCATGAAACATCCAAAAATACAAGAATTAATGGAAGGTAGGGCACATCTAAATTGCAAGTAAGCACTTTTCACCAAAGGTCAACATGGGAGTACTTTAGAGAAGTCAAGTGTTTGAAGACTTGTGTACATGCTATAGATTTAGTCCATAGGCCATTGGTGACATTAGCTAGAACAATTTCAGCACATTGACAAGTGTCAAACCAAGTTTCGGTCATGAATTAAAGGTGACAGAGGACTTACTGAAAATAGGCAGTCATTTCAGAGGCCTGTTCCAGAATAGGAAAGACAGTAGATACACTTATTTACTAGTTAATCATACAAATGAGACATAAACTTGAAAGAATTTTCTCCTTCTCTCTTCCCCACACCTACTTTCTCTCTCTGAGATCGGAGGGATGCGCACAAATATTGATTACATAAAAGAACTAGTGATCTAGTAGGAAAAGAGGGAGTTCAGGATACTTTGGTAGAAAGGGATGATTGATAGAGCGATGTCCCTGAAGAATTTAGAAGAGAAAGATTGGTCACAAGAGAAAACTACTCTTGGCTTTTTTTTCTGGGCAAACTGATAATTTCAGGTATCTCTTTCTGCTCTAAGAGTTGCTTCCTGTCTTAAATTCTTTAGTGGGAAGAATTCTGGATCACTTAGTGTATTATATGAGATTTGGATGCTTACTAATCATTCCTCTTGTCTCCAATATTTTAAATCTCTTGATTCTCTCCAATACAGATAATGGTCTTTTTTTTTAGATTGTTTTTTAATGGTTTTCCAATTTTGTGTTTACTATTTTGTAGATTAAAATTGTATACTGTTTCTAGGCAAGTGATACCGTGAAGACTATAATATTTCAGAACTATTATATTGAGAAGATTACATGCACTCTTCACCTTACGTAGAAATACATAGTCTAAACAGTAATGGTTATGAGTAGTTATTTGTTCTAATATATATTTTAGAAACTATATTTTAAATGTTCATAACCTTTTCTATTTCATCATTCCAGAAATGTTTATGTAGCTATATTTTTCCTAACAAAAATAATAAAGTAGAAACTCCAGAATCGACCTCCTCACATTGACCACCTCGCTAAGTTGACCTAATTTTCGTAGATGGGACACACACCAAATATACTCCATGGAAGTTTCATATATTAATCACCTCTGTATGTTGACCAGTTTGTTACAGTCCCATGAGTGGCCAAAATTACAGAGATTCTACTATAGATTGCAGTTGAAAAAAAATCTGATTTAGCATCAGGCCCTCCCTTTGTGATAGTCTTAGCTATAACTATAATTTGCTCTTTGACCCCTAGCATATCACTTTATTTCTCTGGAACTCACTTTCCTACTCTTTAAATGATAATATTATTTACTTGATCTTTATTAAAGGTAAGTTATTTGTAAGGTCAGTAACAAAATTTGGGATTGGAGTCCCGAGACAAAACTCACTGTCAGTTCTACACATATGTAAGAAAATTAAATCAATATTAGGTTATGGGCTAAAAGAAAATGTCTTGCTGGGTTACAGAAAATTTGGAGGTAGAGGTCTTGTGTTCTGACACATGGGGATTGACTCAGCTTTCTCTCTATAGATGAGAATGTGGCCGTATTGATATTACATTCTTTTCAGATGCAGGAAAGTCTGATATTTGTAAATCCTTATAGGAAAGCAACAAACATTCGTGACATTCCTTTTGATAGGTTATGTATTATTGTAAGCCCTGATTACCATATGATGGTGTACAAAAAAAGTTATGTTTTAGCAGCTCTGGCAAAACAGATCTCCATGGAGAACAGCATTAGCTATGCACTTCATGGAGGAACATGGCCCCCAGAGACAAGCAGCTTTAAATGTAAGTGTATTTTGACCTCTATGTTGTAACCATACCACCTTTGTATTTTATTTATTTATTTATTTATTTGAAGGTTTTTTTGGTCAGGGTTTTATGAACCCACCACCTCCAGTATATGGGGCCGGTGCCCTACTCCTTTGAGCCACAGGCGCCGCCCCCCTTTGTATTTATTTTTTATTCTTTGATTTAGTAAATTGCTGTAGCTGTATTTCTTCCTGCCAAAGCATAACTTACTTGAAATGCTGTAGTCAGAAGGTGTATAACACAAATATACTTTGGAAAGACAAAAATGTGTGGTACACATTCAAAACATAGCCTAGACTTTTAGGACAGAAAGATGTTCTGAGAGATATCAGAATTGGGTGAGGACACTGGGAGATTTTAGTCAAAAGGAAAAAAAATCAGTTAGAGAGGAGGAATATGTTCAATAGATCCATTAAATCCAATGATGACTGAAGTTAATAACAATATATTGTATATAATAAAAATTGTTAAGATGGTAAATTTCGAGTATTCTCGCTATAAAAGAATGAATATGAAAGTTAACATATTTGTTAAACATATTGCTTTGGCCATCGTCCAACATACACGTGTGTCAAACATCATATTGTGCACCATGAATATATACATGTCTTGTCAATAAATAAGAAAAAATTTGAAAGATCAATTCTTTATAATCTTTGCATGCTGTGATACTTTAAAAATCCATTTGAATAAATTAAATTTTGAAAAGAAACTTGTCTTAATAATTAAAACTAATATTGCAAAGAAAAAAATTATTTAATTGAGGTTTGCTTTACAAATAAAAAAATTCTACTACATATTCGGGAAAATCTAAGAGATGTGCATATTACACCACTTTCAAATAAACCTCTATTTCTCATCCATAGATCAAGCTCAAGAAACCTAATCTTCTAGACTTTTACTTTGGGTGTATATTTTGAGGATTGATAGTGCAAAGATGGGGTAATTGTATTTTCTCCATTTGCATTGAGAAAATTTCAAGATTTAATCCTGGAAGTCCATCAAGATGAATTTGTAGAGATTCAATGAATTATCTTTTGGTCTGGAAATTTTTCTTTTCTAATTCTTTCTTTTGTTCTTGAGAAAGATTTCAGAGTCTGAGGAAAATCATCTCATGCTAACATAGCAAATTAAAATCGCAGTAGAATATCTAAGCATGGACATGCCATTCTGTAAGAAGAAGGGGAAGGTCCCCCAATGTCACCAGAGTTCTCTGCCTGAGAGTGGTAGGCCTTCAAAATAGGACTTCTCATGGCAGGGTTTAGTTTGAAGCCAAACTTTTATTGCTGCTTTGGAGCACATCATAGGAAAGTGAAGAATTTTGTGACAGATTTGAAGACTGAGAACTTCGGAATTCAAAATACAATGTCAAACTGAAATTAGCTCTACATACGATCAGATGCTAAAAATGCTTGTCATAGGAAATTGTTCAAGCTCATTTGATAACAGTAGGTAGATATGTGTATTAGCCTAGTCACACCACCGTTTTTTCATTGAGTTGACATAAATTGCTTCTCTGTGAATAAATTCACAGAATATTTGAGAGCAATATTTCCCTATTCCCTTTTCACTTCTGCAGAAATTCTGAGTTTTACTCTATGGGATGTTGCTGTAACCCCTGAGGGTGGTAAAATGCAAATGAGTGCTTTATGTGTTAATATGTATTCTTTTCTATCCTTATTATAAATTATAGAATTAAGTTATTGAACTCACTAGCAAATGAGTCTGGGTATGGGATACAAAATGTGCTTTTATCAACATTAAATCAATATGTTATTGGCAATGATATGCAGTAATATTGCAATGAACTTATGCAATGAGAGTGAGTCAAGGTACTTTATAAGTATTAACTAAGTACTGTAAAAGTTTTATGCTATTTCTATTTCTTTTTAATAGATATTTACACACAAGAAAACCATATTAGATGAATTTCTAAGGGAAGCTCAAACTGATTTTTTTTTTTTTTTTTTAAAGACAGAGCCTCAAGCTGCCTCCCTGGGTAGAGTGCCAAGGCATCAGAGCTTACAGCAACCTCCAACTCCTGGACTCAAACAATTCTCCTCCCTCTGCCTCCCAGGTAGCTGGGAATACAGGTGCCCACCACAACGCTGGGCTATTTTTTGGTTGCAGCCGTCATTGTTGTTTGACAGCCTGGGCTGGATGGAACCTGCCAGCTCAGGTGTATGTGGCTGGCACCTTAGCTGCTTGACCCACAGGTGCCAAGCCCCAAACTGTTTTTTGATGAAGGGATGAGAATCCATTTTCTATGGATTAAATATTGGGAAACACTTTTCTTGCATTTCTCAAAATATTTTTCTTGACTTTCTTGAAGGCAGTCCTATTAATTCCCCCACTCAGGGATGGTCAGTGTCCCCCATTTTCTAGGCCCAGGTGAGCTCAGAGATCAGACCCCATTTCCAGTCACAAACAGACTGCCTATTTTGGAACATGCACTATGGACTCTGAAAAGATCATGAAGAAAGCAGCCGGAAATGGTTTTCTAGATGGTTCCACCTTGGGTAGGAGCACACATCCTAATCCTTTCTCACAAAAAAAGATCATAAAGGACCTGATAACCTCGCCCTAATGGAGGAGGAAGTACATTCATTCATTTCTTAATGCACTCATTAACTTTGAAAAGATGTTTTTCCTTCTACTAACTCCTGGTCACTGTAATTCTCAAAACCTAATACCCCTAGATAAAGAGCCCACACAGAGACTACCCCGTTAGTTCAATTCTTTCACCCTTCCAGAAGCTCTAGTGCTTTTTACTTCTGTATTCCTTTCTAACTTCTAATAAAAATCCTATCTTACCACTGATCCATGGTCCATGGGTTCATTCTTCGAATCCCTGAGAACAAGGACATACTGAAGAACGAAATTCTGGTATTACTATGTTAAGTCATTTTTTACATTTCCTATTAGTTTAGAAGTTCTTTAAAAAGTGCGATTAATTATATTTGCAAAAATGTATGATCATACTTACCTCGGATGTTCAGGCCACACCAGCCTGTGTAGCCTCCCATTCCAGAGTCCAGCCTGCAAGATCTGAGCCTGAGTTGACCCTCAGATTCATTAGAAGAAATTTTTTTTTAATCCACTAAGTTTTGTGGAGGTTTTATACATGATATCTCTAATAAATACTTTCTTTTTTTAATTGAATGATAGCTATGTACATCAGTTCAATCATGGGGTACAGTGTGCGGGCTTCACATACAATCTGAGATACTTTCATCAATCTGATTGACATAACATTCATGAGATTCTCTCATTTACTATGTGAAAACATTTTTGATCCATATTTAGAAGTTTTCTCCTGACCCTTCAAATATGCACCACAAGTGTAATTTCACCCTTTATCCTCTCTCCCCCGACCATCTCCCTCCCCTTCTCTCGGCGCCTGTGGCTCATTGAGTAGGGCACTGGCCCATATACTGGAGGTGGCGGGTTCAAACCTGGCCCTGGCCAGAAACTGAAAAAAAATAAAAAATAAATAAATAAACTAAAAATAGCCTATTTTTTTGAGAATATAATAAAAATACTAACAGATTATTCAGTTTCCTCTGCAGTGAAAGTGAAAATTGATAATTTCTCTCAAATATACATTGCCTAAATAATGTCCATTCTACTTTGGAAAGAACCAGGGAAAAGGGAAGCAAAAACACAATCATAAAACTCTTATTGATTTGATGAAATAAAGCTCACTACTTTTATAAAACAGGAGGAAAGAAATATCCAAATTTCAGACTTCTCTATTCCCTTGTTTTAAAGATTAAAATCTATCACTAAATATAAATAGGTGATCAGATATACATAATATATAAATACACAAGTGAATACACAAATGGAAGGATGTTTATGAATGTCTGTTCTGAGACAATCTCATATTGTCTAAGTATCTAAATGGCAATAATTTAGTAAAGTCCATGTCTCACGATGGAGGCTCTAATTACATTACTTTAGCCTTCCAGTCTCCTTAGAAAATAAGAAAAACCTTTTGGAAATTAACTTTCAATATGGTAACTCCATTTCCTTTTTGTTTATTTGTTACAAATGGAATAATCCCTGTGTTTATTACACACAGGCAGTGTGAAATAGAGATTAAGTAGTATATGTATTATAAAATGAATAGGATACTTTAAAATTAGCCAACTATGAGAATGATGTCCAATTTCAAACTAGAAAATTCAATATCGATCGACAAACAGAAAGAAACACACACAGAGAGTCTGAGATGAAAACTCGAGGTAAGCAGTTTGTTGTAGTCTTTCTAAACAACAATATCATGGATTAGTCCAGAAAGTCAAATGCTTAGTGCCTAGTTTCCTTACCACCTTATCTACCTTGACAGTGGTTCTATTACGACTGTCTTATATCTTTTTCCTTTTACCTTTCTCCTGGCATCTTTAATTGTTTGGGGAGCCTAAAATAGCCAGACATGAAATCTCCCCTCCTCTTCCTTCTCCTCTTCTCCTAAGACAAAGACACAAAGGACATAGTTAGCCTAATCCCAGATGTTCCAGCCATACATACTGTATGTTTTCAAAGCTTCCAGGCAAGCTGTGAAATTTGCCAACCTCCTAAGGCCCCATATAAAAGGGGTCTCTAACTGTCCTTTGCACTTCCCAGGCAGGTCACCCTCCCCTTTCAATAAACCTGGCCTGAACATCTCTGCTCAGGTCTCCTTTTGGGGGGTGCCAATGCTTCCACCCTTCATTAATAATACATATACACTGGGTGGTGCCTGTGGCCCAGTGAGTAGGGCGCCAGTCCCATATTTTGAACCTGCCCCAGCCAAACTATAACAAAAAATAGCTGGGTGTTGTGCCGGGCGTTTATAGTCCCCGCTAATAAGGAGGCTGAGGCAAGAGAATCACCCAAGCCCAGGAGATGGAGGTTGCTGTGAGCTGTGACTCCAAGGCACTCTACCGAAGGTGACAAAGTGAGACTCTGTATCTAATAATAATAATAATAATACATATAGATTGAACTGCTCTGAAGAATAATTTGAAATGTAAAATATTGATCTTGAGTTAGGTGTGATATACATCACTTCTTCCTTTCATTTTGTTTTCAGAAATCTTCAGTGTATGGTTTAGGCAATTGTAGGAATAGTTTTTAAAAAAGACATATTATTGCATCAAAAGAGAGCTATTTCACCTATCCTAGTCTTTAAGTGTAATGAAAAACATGATGAATATAATGATTAAGTGTGATGAACAATTACTTAGCTTTTTACTTCAGTTATCAGTGTTTAGACATTCTAGTAAGTAGTGTTGTACAGTAAAACGGAATCTAGTGTGAAAATGCCTAAATTCAAAACCCACCTATTAACGAAATAATTAATGTAAAATACTTGATCCAGAAATTATCACATGAAAAAATTAGTAATAGGTATGAGTTATTATAACTATTTTTCATCCTGATATCACCAATTACCATGTAAAGACTCACACTGCAGGACACAGGTGACAAAGACCACAATCCTAAATAAGTTTTTGATGTAGAACAGAAAGGGGAAAAAAGGAAAAAAAAAAAAAAAGAGAGAGAGAAGACCACAAGGCAGCCGATATGAGTGACTCAAGCAAGAGAGAATTCAGATGGCTGATTTCAAATTTTGAATCAAATTGGAAGTATATGTGGCTAAAAGCACTACCTATAAAAATATCCTAAATTAAAATATTTCATTGGCGATATACCAAACTATTTCAGTCAATGTTTCATTTATTACAATAAATCAGATTTCAATCTTCACATAACAGTAAAGTTTCTTTTACCTTTTGTATGTGCCTTCCTCTATTCCTACATTCATATACCTAACTTATATTTTCTGGTCTTTCTCTCTTCAAGACCAATTTCCTCCGAGGTCTCTTCCTTTCACCAATTTTGCCTACACCATAACTATAAGCTCACCTCAAAATCCTCTTTTCTGCCTCAATGTATTTTATAATCCTTGTCTTCAATTACATAAGGATTTTTTTTTGGGGGTTTTAATTATATTGTTAGCTAATATTCATGGAGCACTTTCTGTGTAGCAAGATCATAACTAAGCAATTTACAATTATACTATTTAATTTTTATAATCCCTCAACATGATAGGTGCTATGATTGTCATTCTTAGTTTATAGCAAAGGAAAGTGATATTTAGAGATACTAAGTAACTATGATCCTCAATATAGTGATCTTCCCTTGGGGACAGTTAAGAAATACTTAAAAGATTGACTATGCCTCTTTCTTCTGTAGTTTTAAAAATACTATTAGCTACATCTTATTGCTTATAAGGAACCCAGTCTGTTTTATTGTTGCTAAGATTAATATTTTAGCTTGGATTTGCTTGCAAATTCTCAAACCTGTATTATATTAAGGAGAGGGGTATGAATAGACAGATCAGTGTCTGATGTTAATAATATCTCGTCTTGGTTGGGCACAGTGGCTCATGCTTATAATCCTAGCACTCTGGGAGGCTGAGGTGGTGGATAGCTTGAGCTCATGAGTTTGAGACCAGCCTGAGCAAAAACACAAGACCCTGTCTCTACTAAAAGTAGAAAAACTGAAGCAAGAGTATCTCTTGAGCCCAAGAGTTGGAGGTTGCTGTAAGCTATGCTCTTACAGCACTCTACCCAGGGTGACAACTTGAGACTGTAACAATAAATAAATAAGTAAGTAAGTAAATAAATAAATAAATAAATAAATAAATAACATCTAGGCTTCACTAGACATCACCTATAGGAAATCAAAACATTTGGCTCATTACATAATTCAATCAATCCTCAAAATGTTTTATCTCCAAAGTAAGTAGATATAACCTCCCACCCTCAAATTAGGACACATGCTCCTACAGATATGAGTATAATTATGGTCACAATGAGATAAAACCTTTGAAGATAGAAGTCTTGGAAAACCCAGGGTATATAGTGTGGTGTCTATATGGAAGAAAAAGAAAATAGAAAGAAAAGAAAGAAAGAAAAGGAGGGGAAAGAAGGAAGGGAAGACAGGAAGGGGGAGACAGAGATAGAGAGAGAGAGAGAGAGAGAACACAAGTAGGACTGAATTAAGCAGATGTTTTGTAAGGATTTTGTGTACATTTGAGGAAAACTGTGTGTAACTGTGTTTTTAATTGTTCTGTTCTGTCTGTTCAAAAGCGCTTAAAATATTCAGAATAACAAAAAGGTAGAGCCCCCTGTGAGAAAGAGTTCCCAGAGAAAAACAGATTGGAAAATGTAGACTTTTGTTAAAGGGATCTCTTATGATATAAATGACCCCCAAAGAGAAAATGCATCCCGAAGTTACCGGAAAGGAAAGGAAAAGCCGTAAAGCAGATAGCTCTCCCCAGTTTAAGGAGAAAATATATTACACATTTGGACAGGACATAGAATAACTGTGTCCTGCATTCCAAGGCAGTAAACCTTAAGCCTGTGAAATTGATTTACCCTAACCTAAATTATCCATTATTTAACAAGTGATTCTTATGACAAAAAAGTGCATATAAGGATTTATACTTTGTAACTCAAGTTGAAGTGATCATCAATGTTTAGTATGGGTTCATCAACAGGCAATTTTCAAGTTAAGCAAATCTCCCTTTTTGAAGTGTTCTTAGATCCAAATATATTCCCTTTCTCTTCATAAACTAGAAATAATCCCTTTTTCCTTTTCTTATCATTGCACATTATCTATACCTCTTTTTTAAACATTGTTTACAGTGCCTTACAATTAGTTATATTATAGTCTTTACTATATTTGTCATTAAAGTAATAATTATCTTTGCATCAATCACATCCTTGTCTAGCAGGCATTCAATAAATAATTGTTGACTTAATTGGAGAAGACTAGTAGCCTCAAAGTCACTTTGTTGTAGCAAGTTACTTGAGAGTTTTCCATAATATTATTGTGAAAAAGATAGGAAGCATAAGCTATATGAGACAGCACCAATAGGTGATGATACATCTGGTGGAATAATCATATGCAAAGAAAATGAGTCAAATGAATTCATATCCACCCAGAAAAAATTCTCTGTCCTGTTCAACATTTATATATAATTTAAACAAAGGTATTAATGGCCTATCATGCAACTGAATAGATGACATAAATGAAAGAGATAAAACAGAATTCAAAATTCAGATAGAGTGGACAAAGAAAGATGTAAGTTCTCTACCAGCAATTGATTTAAAGTGAATTTTACAAGCACAGAATAAATTTATTTGTATAAAATAAAAGTTTTCAAGATTATGTACAATTATAAAATGAGTCAACAGTCGGAGAGTAGGAAAGTAAGTCACTCAAGTGGTAGGAGAGTCAGTGTAAAGTAGTACTTAACACTCCCAGTTTTGAAATTAAGAAAGCTTGGATTGAAATCTTCCATTTATTAACTAACAGTCTTTGGATAACTTACTCAACATCTTACTTGTTATCATTTATCAAGTAGAAATCATAAAAACACCTACCCCATAAGGTCATGGTGGAGATTAAATTTGATTATTGTTTAATGTGCATAGAGGTTTCTGAATCATAGTGAGCACTAAAAATAATGATAGCTCACCATGGGAAGAAAAAACTTATCTCTGAACAAAAGTTATCTTTGTGCATTTTGCAGCTCCTCAGAATAAATCTGTAACGTCATCTGTGACTATCTGTGGTACATTTTTAGAAGAATATTGACTCATTGGAGGAGATTATATAGAAAGAGCCCATGAGATCTTATAAAGGATTTGGAAAGCTCTCAGATAAGAAATTGGCAGAGACTGGAAGGCAGGAAGGATATGACTGAATTTTCATAAGTGTATTAATGCAGTCATGTGAAATTGGAATCAAATTTGTTCTGTATGTTCCCACATGGAAGGAAAAACAGAGCTACAGTTGCAAATAACAAAGATTTAAATACCAGTTTAATTTGAAAAAAACTTCTAACAACATTATGGGATAATCGAATAGGCTTCTTTGTAAAATAAAATGAGTTTCCCATTCTTAAGTTGTCCAAGCAAAAGCTAAGTGACCTTTTGACGATAATACTGAAAAATAGTATCCAGATCAAGTAGAATGATATTGAAATATTTCTTCTTTTTTATTGTTTATAAGATTTCTGGAATTGCTTGTTTTGTAAAATCATTGTGGTCTATGAGTTTATGATAGTTTGAACTTTTTTATTTAATTTAATTTATTGCTTAATTCAATGATTGATTATACTGTGGTTAACATGTTAGCATAGCAGTATTCCCAGATAGTTTTTTGTTTGTTGCTTTGGGGGGGCAGAGTTAATACTTTGCATGAAATATCTTTTTTTTATTTTATTTATTTTTTTTATTGAAGCATAGCTGTGTACATTAGTTCAATCATGGGATACAGTGTGCGGGCTTCGCATGAAATATCTTGTTTTATAACAGTGCAATTGCTTTCACTTTTGTCTTGTGATTTTTTTTTTAGGTGAAATTTAAGTTTTTGTGTGACTAGTACTACTATACCTATCTTGACTGCCTTGCTTGTACTGTATCACAACATACCTTTGTTTAATTCTTAATAAACTGTTCACTTGTTAAAAAAAAAAAAAAAGGTCTAAAAGTCAAGTCCATCCAATGATGAAATGTATTGGCCTTGGATGTGGTAAGTCTCCAGTTCCCGAATATGTTAATCTGCTGACCATTAAATAGTCCTAACAAGTGGATTCTTTCCCTGGTTGGGCAATTCTCTTATATGACCTCTAAGATTCTTTAAAACTCTGATATCTACTTGCTCACCAAGCTGATACTGGCAGGATGTATTTGCTGGTAGTAAATTCCCTGTAAATGATGCTCATGAAAACCACCATTAGGAATTTTCCTCAAGAATAAAAGAAGTGAAAATATTTCAAAGGAATAAGACTTCAAAGAAGTAGAGTTGAAAGGAAATCAGTTCTTCAGATATAGGAATTATCAGGAAGTACAAAGGGAAAAGTGAGTGATGGAGCTTTGGGGAGGGAGCAGCTGGGTGGCAGAAAGTTGTGAGAATATTCAGGAGGGGAATGGGCACTGGGATCTGGAAAAGCTAAGATGTTGGCACAAGAAACTGAAAACTGGAGGTGTGAGCAGGGCTTGGGTCTTGCAGAGTTCATCCCAGATGCTGTTGAGTTTACTTGCTCTGAAATAATCTTCTAAAGAACAAAACACATCTCCATGTTCAAAAACTTCCAGTAGCTTCCTGTTGCACTTAGAATACCATTAAAATTCCTTACTAGGATCACATGGATACTGTTAAAATAGCAAGAAGATGCAAAGAAATGTATAACAACAATGAGGTGCTATTTAAAACAAAGAGAATGAAAATTCCTTTTGTAGGTATACGTATTCTACATGAGCATTTTATACAAGGTACTGCTCCCGATTATTACACTAAATCTAAATTTCTCCTTAAGCCTGTCCTAGGTTCCCCCAAATGCCACATCCTGGCATATGGTACAGCTCCACTGGGGGAGACAGCAATGGATAATTGCCAGAAGCAGTGGGTGTCCAAACAAGAGCAGTTGTGGTCCCCAACAGCCACCTGGTTGAAGCAATTAAACGATTGACTGAGTGAGTGAGAACAAGATGCCAAAGGAATGAAAAGTGACTTGAGTAAAAGAAAAATGAGGTCAGTTTCCTTGTTCTTGAAAACCAAAGTAAGTGTCAAGGTCAGCCCCTTCTCCTTATCCCACATTTCTTCCTCAGCTCATAAAAGAGGGGATGTCATTCCTATCTTGTGAGAAGAAAGATGCCAAGTCCTTCCACCCCTTCATACTCCCCCCAGAAAATAGGAAGGGGCTGACACAATTGGCCAGAGAGCAATGCTTTCTAGACTAAGAATTTCTAAAGGGCATGGGTAGAGGATCTCTGAGGGCCCACTGTTTACCACTTTCTCTTTGAACACTTCCCAAACATCCCTCTTCCTCTATATTTGAGTGCCCCATAGGCCTGCACCTCATCCCTGCAATTGGACAGGTATTTGGACCAGACCTAACTTGCCAGTCAACAGTCTTCAATTTAAAAAGAAAAGGAGTAGGCCAACAATCCCATAAATCAATGGGCAAGAGACATGAATATAACCTTCTCTAAACAAAACAGATGAATGGCTAATAAACATGAAAAATTCTCTTCATCCCAAATTAGTAGTGAAATGCAAATAACCCCCCCCTCCCAAGATACCATGTAACCCCAATGAGAATGACCTACATCACAAAATCTCAAAACTACAGATGCTGGCTTGTATATGGAGAGAAGGGATCACTTTTCCATTGCTAATAGGAGTGGAAAACAATGCAATCTTTGTGGAAGAAAGTATGGAGAACCCTCAGAAAACTCAAGCTAGACTTCCCAGTTGATCCTGCAATCCCATTACTGGTCATCTATCCAGAAGGGGAAAACATCCTTTTATCATAAGCACACTTGCACTAGACAGTTTATTGCAACTCAATTTACAATTGCCAAAATGCAGAAACAGCCTAAATGCCCACCAACCCAGGAATGGATTAACAAGCTGTAGTA
>CAUYON010035356.1:0-28894 GCA_963573935.1 Arctocebus calabarensis
AACAATGACGGCTGCAACCAAAAAATAGCCGGGCGTTGTGGTGGGCGCCTGTAGTCCCAGCTTCTTGGGAGGCGGAGGCAGGAGACTCGCTTGAGCCAGGGAGTTGGAGGTTGCTGTGAGCTGTGATGCTACAGGACTCTATCCAGGGTGACAGCTTGAGGCTCTGTCTCAAAAGAAAAGAAAGAAAGAAAGTACACAGTGTTCCAGATGGTAGTCAGCTGAGAACTGCCCTGTGTAGGCTGGGTGTCACGTTAGGAGGATGACATATTCTGATGACATGAGTGTTAAATAGTTTTACACTTGTTTTTTATTGTGCACTTGAGGTCCACCTCACCCTAAAGGATGAAGGATATCTTCATTTCCTTACAGACTACACCTTAATTCAATCTGTCTCATGAAGACATCCTGGAATTTAGTGAGGAGCAATCTAACTGCTTCAAGAAGAAAGATCCATGGAAATAGCTCAGGGCATAATGGTTATCGCTTTCATTGCAGGATTTTGTCCACAGCTGGGAAGTATCTGTCTGACCCCTCCGGCCCTTGGAGCCTGGCTGGTTTTCAGGATAGTATCTTGACAGACAAGAAGAGCTCTACCAAAAACCCATGGCAAGAATATAATTACCTCCAGAAAGATAACCCTGCTGAATATACCAGTTTAATGGAAATACTTTATACTCTCAAGGTATGAGACCAGACAGATGGTGTTCTCACAAATGAAAGCTTTTCCCCTTGTCACTTACCCTCTTTGTCTCTATGACCCAGGACTTCTTGCTGTGTGTGGGCCCTGGGCTCTGGGGCATGACCTGTGGCCACATCTCTGTGTCATTTATGTTGGAGTTTTGAGGTGCAAATAAACTAAACAGAGTTGAAACCCATTTAGATACAGACGTAGTTGGATAGATGGATCTTACTACTGGTAAAAGTCAGGTTGGAAAATGTGACTTTAGATCTACAACCAGAGGGACTTGCTGTATATCACTCCAGTGTTAAATTTGTCAACCAGATGGGCAGAGCTGGACAGCCCCTGGACCCCATGCAGGATCTATTCCCTTTTACTCAGTGGCAGAGAAGTGCCCAGGAGTGTACTACTTGCAGGTAAACAGAACTCATAAAAGAGAACCTTAGCGTAGCTGTCAGAGAAACCACTCCTTTTCTCCAAGGGAGGAACCAGAGGTGACCAGTCACCAGGAACTTATACTAGTGTAAGTTTTTCCCCATGAGGACTTTGGGATAGGTGTTCCCTCTTGGTTTTTGTCTTTCAACTCTTAGTTTGTCTTAAGACTTTGAGCTTTGGACCCCTTGGTGTCCAGGGACAGAACTTCCTAATAAATGAAATAAGCCACATAGCTCCCTGCGAATGGCTTCCAGGGATATTAGAAGGCCACAGGCATTCTTTCCAGAAAGATTAATTTTTCTCCTTCCTCCCTAATCTTACTTGACCCTCACTCTGTTGGTGATGGGTAGAGGAGACAATGCTATTCCAGCAGCACCAAATGCAATCTAAAATTATGTAGGGCCCAGAGCTCTGGGAGTGAATACATAGGGTTCCTGGACATGTTTGAGGCTTCAGTGTTATCCTTTCAGGGTCTCCCCTTCTCTCTGCTTCCTGACTCACCAACTGGCTGCATTGAGTTTGACAAACACAACTCCTTACAGCAATTCTGTAAACTCATTCATCTGTGCTTCTGTGATTAGGTTAAAGCAACTCTATTTATCTTTATTGTTAATCTGATTTATGTGTGTTGTAATCAGTTCATTTATAATAGCCAAACTAAGGTTACACTTTCCATCTCTGTATTTTCTCAGGCTGTTTGGAATTCCTTGGGCCTCTCATATGTTGTATATACTCTGGCTTTCAATTGAATGTATTTGACCTGACCTCCCTGGAAATTGTCACTCTTGTTTATATGTGAAACTTCTGATCTTTTTCTCCCTTCTCCTCTATCCCTAAGGGATGGTCACAGGTTAATTTTCACTAAACTGCCAATCTATGAGCTCAGATTAGCCCACATGCATCAGAATCACCTGGGGAAGTGAGTTTAAAATGTTGGTTCCTAGATTCCAGCCCCACTAGGCTTGGATTCAGTAGTTCAGGGGTGGAGCTTGTGAATCTGTTAATTCAGCACGTTTCTCAAGGAAGCCTGGGGCCCAGCCAGGTTTGGGAACCACTGTTATATAGAAACCTCCTCACTCCCACTATTTTTCTTTTGGCGATTTTTCAAAATGTTTTACTAGCTAATACCTTGGGTGGATTTAGGGCCTAACAAACTGCCTTTTGCCTTTTCTTGTCTTAGGAAAAAGGGTCAAGTAATCACAACCTGCTGGCTTTGTCTCGAGCAGCCCTGACTCGACTCAACCAGCAGGCCCACCAGCTGGCCTTCGACTCTGTCTTCCTGCGCATCAAACAGCAGCTGTCACTCATTTCTAAGATGGATGTGAGTTTCCCATTGTCTGCAGCAATTCCTTCCCACCCCCCAGTCCTGTCTTCTGCTCAAGCATATTGAGTGTAGGCTTACCCCTCCTTGCCCCAAGAACCTTGGGAGGATCCCACTTTAACTCTCCTGGGCCAGAGTCACGCCCCCATTTCAGGTCATTGCTTAACACGCATTTCTTATCTTAATTGCAGTTACTTTGTTACTTTATTTATAGGCAGTTTCTTTTAGGATTATTAAAATTGTCTGATTAACTCTCCCCATTTGGAGCATAGCTCAGCCTTCTCACAGAGAAGGAGGGGAGGTTATGTGCCACTGCAGAGGTTAGGCCAGGTCAGAAGTGCTAATTATCTTTTCAGATTGAATGATTTTCACGCTACATGAAACATTTCTGTAGAATTGGTTCTGGAACTTTACTCAGGAGAGTGCCTTATCAGAATTAATCTTGGTTTTTGAAATTAATCTTTGGAGGGTTCTCCTACTTTCTTTGCTTCATACCTTTTCTATTTAGTTGTTTTGAAAGTCTTCTCACCTTCCTTGCCTTGCACCCTTTGTTGCTTGTCCTGATTCTTTTCCAGGGTATTGCCTATCAGTCATATTTTCTCTACTTGCTGTCTTTCCCATGGTCTGGATCTGGCCACTTTCTTTTTGAGTCACTGGGTGGGATAGCCCCCTGGTTCATCTAGCTTACTGACTCCTCAGTCCATTTGGATCCCAGCTCTGGGCCTTCAGTAACCTAAAGATCCTTTTAGGAAACACCATGAACTCATATGGCAGAATTACAAGTTCTTTGCTTCCTGCTGCCCTCCAGAAAGCCTGCTAGGTTTTAAGTCAAGGGCCACTCCATGGCATTGGTCAGGCCTTGTCCCCTCTCTGGGTCTCAGGATTTCCATCCATAAAATGACTGTTCAACTAACATGATTTCTAAGTTCCTCCTTTCCTTGAGATTCTGTGATTTTTACTTTTTATAACTGTTCTGTGCAAAATGTGTGAGATCTACTTCAATCAGATTTTGCATTTCTAGCAAAATTAGAGGGTAAAAGTGGAGTAGAAATGATGTGAGTGAACCACAGCTCTGCTGTGACAAGGAGTCCTAGGTACCACCCACACATGATCTCAGTGCATTACATGACTGAGTTTGTTCATTCCTCTCTGAGCTTCTGTTTTCTCATCTCTGTGATTGTCATCATATAGATTGGTGAAGACTAAGTGATAAAATTTAGCACAGCACTGGCCAGAGGGTAAACACATAATAAGTGCTAGTTTCTTCCTTTCTGTCATAAGATGTATGACTTTTTTCAAAAAAAAATAGAAGTATATGTATTTTCAGAAACTCAAACAAGACAAGAAAGTACAAAGAAAAAAATGCAGTGAATCCTTTCAAGATCCCATCATTTAGAAATAATCAGTGTAAGCATTTGGTATCCAGCAATCCAGACATCCCTGCATGCCTACTCATAGTCATGTTAAGGGCTAAGTTGGCATTGATTAGTAGATAGATCCTTAGGGAGAAATCGGATTATACAACTCATGCTATTTTTTAAAAGTGTGTACAATATACATTTTATTTATAATGAACTAGAAACAAAGAGAAAGTAAATGAAACCAAAGGACTTGTTGAACTTGAGATAATTGTTTATTCTCCATGAGAGAATATCAGTTCCCAGATTGCTCCGAGATTAAGAAGAAAGGATTATGAAAACTGTTAAGAGATTGAAGTCATATTGGAGTCATTGCTTTTTTTTAATCATGTTTCCCTTTTAGAGAGCTATTGATACTGATTCATCTGCTCTGAAAGATGAGAGGATTAGCATTCCTTATACCTCTCCTCTCCTCGACTTCAGATTTGATGCTTGTATTACTTTTATTTTGTCAAAGCTTAAGATACTGACCTTCTGTTCTGAAACCTTAATTCTCCCAGTTATTTAGTCTGAGTTCTACATTTAAACAGGGTGAGTGCTTCAACCTCTACTTCTGCATTCCAGAGTTCATTATTGTGATTCAGGTTTGGTCACGTTGCTCGCACCTTCTCATTCAGGCTTTATCACAATGCTGCAGGCCCTTGGGAATGGATACAGCAGCTCTGGAGATTAGGAGGGCTTCTCTGAGGGTGCCAGCACACAATACAAAGGCAAACACCCCGGCCTTAAGGATTTGAAAATTCAACCCTGGTCATTAAAAATGTTTGGTTTCAACATTTGCTGGCAAATTGTATTGCTCTTATAAGCCTATAAACCAACACCATATTTGATTTCAGAATAAATTATTAAAGTTTACCTATTTTACCTGGTGACAAATGGATAGAAAAGCCCATTGGAAGGAAGTCTTAAATAAATTTTGAATTAAAAAAAATAATCTACAACATTTCCCCATTGCCCTCTTTAAGTATACTCCTCTGCCCTCTTCTTAAGCCCCTCCTAATTCAGGCCACTGGGTCTCACCTTTCTTCTGAACTTGTCTTCCATAATCATGTTCTGATGTTGTTCCTCCAGTCTCCTCTCTGAAACCTTTCTGAGCCTTCTGGGCCATGATGCTTCTCCTTGGATAGATTGCAGTGATTCTGATCTCTCAGAGCCATTGCTCTTTCTGTCACTCCCCACCATTTCCATTCATAAAATGACTCTGTTTAACTAACATGATTTGAACCACCTCATCCCCCTTGCTATGCCCACAAACCACCAAGGGTTCTTATTCCTTCCTTTTCTGTGTATCTCCCTCCTATTTTCATGGCCACCATCCTAGTTTGGTCACCACACAGCTCTGATCTGTTTTTGAGCTTTTCATCTGCCTTTCCCAAACCCCTAATTTTCCTTAGGGCCACTATACAAATCTTCAGAAAGTATTGCTCTGGTTTTGTCTCTCTCCTTTCAAGACCTTTCCAGGGCTCCCCAGGCCTAGTCTGATAGTCAGTTTTTAAAAACTTTCTTATGGACATTTTCAAACCTATGCAAAAGTAGAGAGAAGAGTGCAAAGAACTCTATACTCATCACCCGACTTCAACAATTATCAAGTTCTGGCCATCCTAGTTCATATATACCCCCTTATCTAAAACATAAGGACTTGATACCATAATCATCTCTAAAAAAGGAAAAGAAAAGGGTGGCATCTGTGGCTCAAAGGAGTAGGGTGCCCGCCCCAAAAAAAATGCAAAAAAGAAAAAGGATAAGAAAAATAATTCCTTAATATCAGTCAGTGTTTAAATTTCTAGTTTTTTTGTAAATATCATATGATTTTATTTATTTATTTTTTTGTTTGCAGCCGACATTGTTGTTTGGCGGGCCCGGGCTGGATTTGAACTCATCAGCTCAGGTGTACGTGGCTGGCGCCTTAGCTTGTTGAGCCACAGGCGCCGAGCCTCATAATTGATTTTAACTGTTTAAATCAGGATCCAGAATCCTGCATCTTGGTATTTATTGGAGTATGTCTTTTTTTTAAGAGAGAGTCTCATTTTGTTGCCCTCAGTAGAGTGCTGTGGCATCACAGCTTACAGCAATCTCTAGTTAGGCGATTCTCTTGCCTCAGCCTCCCAAGTAGCTGGGACTACAGGTACCCACCACAACACCTGGCTATTTTTTTGTTGCAGTTTGGCCACGGCTGGGTTTGAACCCGCCACCCTTTGAATAGGGGCCAGCGCCCTACTCACTGAGCCACAGGTGCCACCCTGGAGTATGTCTTTTTTTAACTATAGATTTTCCATTTATCTCTATTTCTCTCTTTTCTCCCTCTTGAAACTTATTTGTTGGAGGTAAAGCCTTTACTTACCTTGGTGTTCAGAGCTGTGCATTCCCTCTCCAGCCTTCTTTCTTTTCTTTTTTTTTTCTTTTTCTTGAGACAGAGTCTCACTGTGTTGCCCTTGGTAGAATACCGTGGCGTCACAGTCACAGCAACCTCCAACTCTTGGGCTCAAGTGATTTGATTCTCTTGCCTCAGCCTCCCAAGTAGCTGGGACTACAGGTGCCCGCCACAGTGCCTGGCTATTTTTGGCTGTCATTGTCACTGTTTGGCAGGCCCAGGCTGGATTTGAACCCACCAGCTCCCATGTATGTGGCTGGCACCCTAGCTGCTGAGCTATGGGCACCGAGCCTCCAGCCTTATTTCTCTCTCTGTGCATAACAAACATCTTGTGGCTACCCCTTCTCTAATCTCTCTGAGTCTTGCTCTTTTGAACTCTTACTATATAAAATCTTATATCTGACACAGAACTCTAGGAGTGGAAGACTGCAAGTGGTGGGAGGGGAGAGAAAGGATGGAAGATGTGGGGGTATAATGAGTGGGAATGTCAGGGGTCTTGCTTCCCCCCAAGTAGCTTCTGGAGAGCAAGGATCATGTCTTACTTTTCTTTGTAGGTTTCTCTACAAAGCCTAGCACAAGACATTGTATATCATAGGCACTTGATAAATGTGGATGGCCGGTCTATTCCTTCTCAACAGGTCAGGAGTTAGCTGGAAAAAATATATATTTTGAAATGCAAGAGAAATCTCAAGCTCTGTGTGCTTCTTTGGCGTGACAAGACCAAAGAGGCTAGAAAACTGTAGGGTCAGCATGGTAGGGGTTGGGGGAAGAAAAGAACTCATCAACAGCATGAGACTGAATGGAGTTGGTGTTAGGGGAGGCCTGGTGAGGCTTAGCCTGGGCAGGAAGCCCAGGGGTGGATATGGTTATTCCATTCCCGGAATGCTACTTAAAGGATCAAGCAACCAGATCGGGCATCAGGTGGCTGTAGACAGCAGCTACAGGATGACCTCAGGAGACACTCCTGGAGTTCAGCCAGAAGGGGCCTTGTTTTGCCAGGCTGGGTTTAGGGTGGCTCAGTTTGAAATTAAGAAACTAGATTCTGTGTGAAGATGTGCCACACGCCAGTCTGTAAGCACAGGTGTGCAGGTAATTGGCCTAACTCTATACAGTGGTTTCTCTTTTTTTTTTTTTGCAGTTTTTGGCCAGCTGGGGTTTGAACCCGCCACCTCCAGTATATGGGGCCGGCGCCCTACTACTTTGAGCCACAGGCGCCACCCTCTATACAGCAGTTTTGAATACTTTTTTTTCCCCCCACTTTAAATGCTCTGTCAGAGGTTCTCCTCAGATAGAGGGATCATAGGAGGACAGTGGCAGCTATGGGGGCTTGGAGGCTCCATCCCAGAAAAAGGGATTGTCATGCAGTCTCTGGAAGATCAGGGGAAGTCCTATTTTCTCCAGGACACAAAAGGCCCAAGAATTGGTAAGGCTGTCTATGTCCAGCACCTTTTTACATGGTGACCCCACCATGCAGAGAAAGTCAGACCGAAAAATATCTGACTCTCTCCTATCACATTCTCAGCAAGATAAACAAAAGGGATTGGTTTTCACCCCAAAGTTCACCTGAGAAGGTAGCAGTTCCTGTCTTCTGAATCTGCAGGAATGCAGAGAGAGAGAGAAACCATTACTTTCTCTGTGGTGGGCTTCAAGGTGAAGAATTAAAGAGAAGTCCCTGGCCTGCTCAGAGCTGGTAGTCCCAAAGGCCAGCTCCAACCAAAGACATTGCTTGTTGGAAGTCCCTGTCCTTCATATATTTTCATGGGGTGCTTCCCCAGCTGCCTGGTTTCTGGGGTGTTGATTGCTTCCTTTCTTTCCTCCCCTAGAGCTGGAACACGGCCGGCATTGGAGAAACCCTCACGGACGATCTGCCCGCTTTTAGTCTCACCCCGCTTGAGTACATCAGCAATGTAAGAGCTTCTGTGTGCTTCTGCAGGGTGGTCAAGCATTTCAGACCTCACTTTGTCTTTTAATTTTGGCCCTTCCAGAGAGAGTTGTTGTTTCCCTGTCAGTGCTGCCCAGGCCTTTGCTCCTGGGGAGTCTACATCCAGATCCTGACTTTGAGGAAATGCAGCAGAGCCACACGCGGATTTCAGACCCTGACACCTTTTCACTCCTCTCCCACTCCTCCCAGTGTGGTACTTGGTCCATGCCTGAGGGCATCAGAGCTGAGTGTCTAGTATAGGAAATTCTGAATTAGCAAGCCAGGCAGAAGGTGGCCAAATTCCTCTCTATGCCTCTTCAGAAGCACAGTGTGTGGGGGGTTCTGAATTCAAATTCAATTTTTTTTTCTTTTTTAAGAAACAGGGTTTTACTGTCACTCAGGTTAGAGTGCAATGGCATGACCATAGCTCACTCAGCTTTGAACTCCTGGGCTCAAGCTATCTTCCCACCTCAGCCTCTTAAGTAGCTGGTACTACCGGGACATGCCACCACACTTGGCTAATTTTTCTTCTTATTATTTTTTTTAGACACAGAGTTTCATTTTGTGCCCTCGGTAGAGTGCTGTGGTGTCACAGCTCACAGCAACATCCAGCTCTTAGGCTTAGGTGATTCTCTTGCCTTAGCCTCCTGGTAGCTGGGACTACAAGCGCCCGCCACAATGCCTGGCTATTTTTCTGTTGCAGTTTGGCCGAGGCCGCGTTTGAACCCACCACCCTTGGTATATGGGGCCGGTGTCCTACTCACTGAGCAAAAGGCGCTGCCCAATTTTTCTTATTTTTTCCTAGAGGTGAGGCCTAACTATGTTGCCCAGGATGCTCTTGAACTCCTGGCCTTAAGCTATCCTTAAGCCTTGGCCTCTCAAAGTGCTGGAATTATATCCATGAGCCACCAGGCCCAGCTAAATCTCTCAAGAAGAATTGTGGTTATAGAGTAGTAGTTCTCAAGCTTTCTAATGCTACAACCCTTTAATACAGTTCCTGTGGATCATGACCCACAGGTTAAGCTGCTGTTATAGAGGCTTAACCATTAAATAAGAACAGAATAAACCTTTCAGGGGAATAGGACCTCTTAGAGCCCTTTTCTATTTCCCCTTTCATCCCTGGGAACTGATAGTCACCCAGACATCTGCACTTGACCTTTGTTTTCATTCCTTCCTGAATTGTAGCTTGGTCGCTCTTATATAGGTACAAGAAATACTGTGTAGGAGTGATATACCCAAACAACATACACCTCACACTATGGGAAATTTAGGCAATTTTCAAGGTGATTTCTGCCTTACGCGCTCACATTAGCATCCAACCCTTATGTAAGTTTATTGTAATGGATGTAAAAGGATTTTATTCCATTTATTTAATTATTTTTAAAAGTTTCTCTTGCTTTTCTTTATTTTAAAAATGTTATTTATTTTTTATTTCAATAGATTTGGGGTGTACAGGGTTCTCTTTTTACATGGATAAATTGTATAGTGGTGAAGTCAGGGCTTTTAATGTACCCATCGCCCAAGGAATTCTAAAAGTAAATATTGTGCAGTTGGAAGAAGTACATGGCAGTCCTAGGGGCAAGCAGTGAGCAGGCTGGCACTCTGCTCTCTGTTTATATGGAGCAGCATCATGTCTAAAATCATATTTTCCAGAACACTACCCAATATCTTGTAGTAATGAAACTGTTAAGATATAGGTTAGTGTTCACAACCATTGGGAATAATCTTTTTATTTTTATTATTTTTTAAGACAAAGTCCCACTTTCTTGCCTCAGTAGAGTGCTGTGCCATCACAGCTCATAGTAATCTCAAACTCTTGGGCTCAAGCAATCCTCTTGCCTCAGCCTCCCAAGTAGCTGATATTATAGGTGCCTGACATAATGCCTGGCTATTTTTATAGACAGGGGCTCGCTCTGGCTCAGGCTGGTCTCAAAGTCCCTCAAGAGATCCTCCCGCCTTGGCCTCCCAGAGTGCTAGGATTATAGGCATGAGCTACCACACCTGTCTCCCAATGGGAATAGTCTTATTTTTAGAATCAAGACAATATGTATTACAATTCAGATTGATTCAGAAAATGATGTTGCTGGATTGAGCTGATTCAAAAGTTGAAGAAGCTGAGAGGTAGAGAAGTAAGGAGGGCTGGAAGGAGTTTTTCTAGGTCAGGGCCCTTTCCTACCTTCTGTGACCCTCCTGTATAGGTGTCATTGTACATGGAGGCTGATGAGTACCTGAACTCAGGAAGGGAACATTTACTGAACATGAGCTATGTGTGTGGACAGTGCCAGAGTTGTGGTTGGCATTGTGAGACGCTACGTGGGCCGCATCTTGTCCGTGAGACAGGGGCAGTTGCCCTCCTTCTCAGGCAAGTAGCGAGGCCCTGGGCAGTGGGTGTGGGGCTGGGAAGAAGCAGCCATTATTCTGTGGCTGCTCTGTTAGGACGCCAGGTGCTTTCCATGCCTAGCACACAGTGCTAATTTCACCTCTCCACAGCCCTTTAAAGTCAGTTTGAGGTCATCCTCATTTCAGTGATGATGAAACCAAACTCCTGACAGACTAAGTTGCTCAAGTTCTCACAGTGGTAGAGCCAGATCTCAAACTCACGTCTTTCTGACCACAAAATTTGTCCTTTTTCTCAATTCACTGAGTTAACCCAAATGGAATATCAAGAAATGTTATCAAATATGTGAGACTAGTAGGCAAATAACCATAGGTGTGATGGTAAGCATCCCTTTCCTCAGTGATTTCCAGAGAATAAACATAGACGAGATTCCCAAGAGAAACTCAAATCTGGGGATTCTGTCCAGGAACCACAGCAGGCCCTACAGTCTCAGGCCAGTTGGCTGAAGTCAGAGATATCAGAATATTGTAATTTTGTGCCTAAATGATGACTTGCCTTGTTTGAGAGTGCCCTCATCCATGCAGAATCATGCGAGCATTGTATAAGGATGAAATGTGAAAACATGCTTTGAACATGTAAAAATAACATGTATGCAAGGTATCAGGATAGTGATGCTTTATTTCTAGTAAAACTGGGTCTTTGGGTTTAGCCAAAAGGTCATGGCTACGGACGAAAGGTGTACCAAATATAGGGATATGCCTGGGTTCTTTGCACATAGTAGATGTTCAGCAGTGGCTTGTTTTGTGAAATTACAACAGAGAAATTCCAGCACCAGAAATCAGCATCCTTGTCTTCCTCCAATCTTGGGGAAAATGATGAATTTATTTCCATTTTTCAAGCTGAACATGCAATGATGGTTGTTATTAGTGAGGTAAGTGGCAACTTGCCTAGTTCAAATGAAAAATTATACTGAGTAAATGAAAGAAAAAAGTACCAATTTAATTTATTTTATGTCTGTATATGTACTTCTTTAGGGGGAGACCAAAATAATACTATTTTGTTAGCACAATGAACTATTAAATGTTTAGATGTAGTACAGCCAGATCACATTAAATGTTTAGACACAAAAATGTAATCATCCTATAGTTCTCTGGGCTGGGTAGATTTTGGAGTCTTTGTTTACTTCTGGACACCACACTTGGAAAGGTACCTGCTGTTATTTAGGTGGACATGAGGCCAGATTGAGAAGATCTTACTTTGCGAGTCCTCTGACTTTTAGCTTGTGGATGTAAATATTAGTGAGATGAATTTTATGGAATGACTATGTAGAGAGGAAAAAAAAAAGGAAAGAAAGAAAAGAAAGCAACAGGCTCAAAGACTTTTTAAAATAAATATGTTGTTGCAACCTGAAAATCAGCCTAATCTTGAAACAAAACATATACTTAACCTTAAAGCACAAAACAATTAGGAATTGCAATAGAAATAATGTCTAAAATACACCATGATCATGTCACATGTATGCCTGACAAATGCATGACAAATTCTTTATTAATTGTGGGCTTTTTGGGCTGGGTGTGATGGCTCATACCTATAACCCTTGCACTCTGGAAGGCCGAGGTGAGTGGATTGCTTGAGCTAAGGAGTTTGAGACTAGCCTAAGCAAGAGCTAAAATAGAAAAAATAGCTGGACATTATGGTAGGCCTATAGTCTCAGCTACTTGGGAGGCTAAGGGAGGAGATTTGCTTGAAACCAGGAGTTTGAGGTTGCTGTTGCAAGGCATTCTAGCTTAGGCAACAGAGTAAGACTTCGTTTCAAAATAATAATAATGATTGTGGGCTTGTCCTGAATGTCTTGTTGCCCTATGTTTTGTAGTTCCCCAACAGCCAAGGTTTTCTTTTTCTTCTTCTGTTTTTTTTTTTTTCTTATCTTTATTTTTAAGAGTTTGTATTATGAAAACAATATCGTTTTCTCTCCAAGTTAATTTATAATTGTAAATAGCTTTTTGTAAGCAAGATTCCTTTCGTCCTCTGATTAAATCATCTAGAAGGGAGAGCCAGATCCAAATCCATAAGATAGGAATTGAATTCTTGCTTGGCCACACGCTTGACCATCTTCTTGTTTTTTGTTTTTGTTTTTTTTCATCTATGAACAATAATAATCACATATTCACACAGTGCTTCAAATTTTACAAAGCCCTTTGGAATCTGTTACCTCATTTCAGGAAGAGATTGTATTGAATGCATTCCAAGAATATTGGGACCATTACTAAGTATGATGAATCTATAATCTACATACAAACTACCAATGATTTTTTTGAAGGTACTACATAATCAGTATTGGCACATACTGGAAAGATGAGGCTTAAGGTAGCCTCAGGTCTAGTAATTTTGTCTCTTCGCCATTTGCCTTCACACAAATATATTGCAGGTAGTAATAACCTATATGTGTAATATCAGGCTAACAGTGCTATGTTTTGTTTCAGATTGGGCAGTATATCATGTCCCTCCCCTTGAACCTTGAGCCGTTTGTGACTCAGGAAGACTCTGCCTTGGAGCTGGCATTACATGCTGGAAAGCTTCCATTTCCTCCCGAGCAAGGTAAGGAAGGACCAGGGAGTCACTACACCTGCGTGATGGACTCGATGTGATTTGCATGTTTGTTCTTAACACCTACACTGGGCAACACACACCTCTTGCTAAGCTCCCATTGAAATAGTTGTCAAAATATAAAATAAGTACTGAGAAAGATCAGGGCCTACCTCTTATACTCCCTGGGAAATTTCTTCAGGGCAGAGTCCTGGCCAGGGTGACTTAGGCAAAGAGCTGTCCTAACTTTGTTTCACAGTATGCAGAGTGTGCCTGGGAAGGAGGATAGATAATTCCTGCAGTGAGCTCCACCAGCACCCCTTAGCTGGAGAGGCAGTAGCAAGAGGGCCTGAGGTCATAGGCACTTGGTAGCAGAAGCAACTTATAGAGTGAGGGTTTTGCTGGGCTCCCTGTTGTATAGGTCATATGCCACTTAAAGTGACACCTCATAAGAATAGCTTGCCAGTGAGGTTAAAAATAAACCCTAAAGCAGACAGCTGACATTTCCTAGCTCTGGCTATAGCTTGCTCCTGACTACCCAAGATTCTTGGATCACCAATTTGGTAAGGGAAAAATATAATAAGTTAAAATTTTTCCTTTTTTTCATTATCTGGTCCTGACAGATTTGAACAGGAACTACATACTTGTTGGTCAAAAGCTGTCTTTGTTCCCAATATTGGGCATTTTAAGCTTGCTCTTCTGTAAAGTTAAACAGAGGGAAAAAATATCACTTGATACATAAAAGATTAAGCCATTCAAAAGGGAGTTAACTACAGAGGCAGTCTCTTAGTTACAAGGTCTGACTGACTAGGACTCGCACGCACGAACAGGGACTTTTACAGGCAATAGGTAAATGTAGCTATTCTAACTTACATACAAATTCAACTTAAGAACAAACCTACCAAACGTATCTTGTTAGTAACCCAGGGACTTTTCTGTACACTTAAAAAGAAAATTGTCTCGGCACCTGTGGCTCAACAGACTAAGGCGCCAGCCACGTACACCGGAGCTGGTGGGTTTGAATCCAGCCTGGGCCTGTCAAACAACAATGACGGCTGCAACCAAAAAATGTCCAGGCATTGTGGCGGGCACTTATAGTCCCAGCTACTTGGGAGGTGGAGGCAAGAGACTCGCTCAAGCCCAGGAATTGGAGGTTGCTGTGAGCTGTGATGCCACAGCACTCTATCCAGAGTGACAGCTTGAGGCTATGTCTCAAAAAAAAAAAAAGAGAGAAAATCACATGGAAAAGTTAAAGTTCAAAAGATGCTGAAAGGCATCCCACCTAAATGCAAATAAAAAGAAAGCAAGATGACTGCATTATTATTAGATGAAATCTAATTCAAATCAGAAGATAGTAAATGGGGCCAAGCAGGCACTGCAAGCCACTCTCTTTGCACCTTGGCAATGTCCTCTGAGGCCTGTGAGGCTTACTACACATAGAAAAGAAAGCAATAGGCTCAAAGACTTTTTAAAATACTGCCTGCCTTCCAGGGAACTGTAATCAGGGTTTACTGAACCAGCTTGGGACTGAGAGAGGGAGGTTGGGAGCACGATGAAGGTTTCGCGGCATGAGAGGCAGGAGAGGATTCACCTTTGGTTGAACCAGGCCTGTGCCCTGACCCTCTCTCTACCTGGGAGGGGGCTGTGCATTTCCTTTGGATTCTTTCCCCCGCCCATCTGTCTTCCTGTCTCCTTCCACTTGAGTCACTAAGAAGTCTTCTATATGGCTGTTTAGGGTGTGTACTTAATTGTTAAGACTGATAAAAGGAATCAGCCCACATGGTTGGCCAGAAGAAATAAACATCATGCTTAAAAATCTAACTCTAACAGCATCTGTAAGATTTCAATAATATCAGTGAGGAAAATTTAAGAGATTTTCCATTTATACACTGGGCTTTTCTGATGGACAAAGTGATGTCAGATTTATCCACATTGTCAGCAAAAACTAGGATTTAGCTGTAAACCAAAACTTTCAGAAACCTGGAAGCAAGCAGTGGGATTAAGACAGTACCCACTGTTACAGGTTTCTGTCTGCTATAGAGACACATCCTTTGGACCACAGGGCGATGTCTATACCGACAAAACCATAAGTCTGTGTTCCCTGAGCTTCTGCTACCAAAGTTCAGCCAGGTGACATGTCAGGATTAGGTGTCTGCAGTTTGCTGTATTTGTTTCTCAACCCCTCCTCCTTGTTACATGTGGCTTACCTAGCTTGGGGCAGCAAGCGGGGCCATGTTGATGCTAATAACATAGCGGGATAGACTGTGGGGGTGACACTTCTAGTCCTTTCCTAAGTCTGAGGATTACTTGGGGTAGATATTTGGAACCTATTTATGCCAGAAACAAGAGTTAAGCTATTAGAGGCCAATTTCATGTACCTTGCGTGTGGCACCCTGCATATAACAAACAGGTTCATAAAAGAGTTAAAAATCAAGCCAAAGTTAGGAAACAAGAAATCAGAGACTTGGGTGTTGGGAGGCATCTCAAGGTCACAGATCCGGAAAGGATAGGGAAGTGCCTAGTCCAGAGGCACAGTCTGGGTGCCTTTCACAGGGAGTGTCACCTGGCTCCTAGGGGTACTTTGTTGCTCCTTTGATATAGATCCAGTGGGAAACTGATCTCCCCCGAGGAAGTGGGACTCCCAACCCCATCCTAGCCTTCCATCTTTCCAACTGCCCTGAACTCCCCCTCAACACCAGCTTAATTCTCTCCCACTTATTTTCCTCCTGCCCTAGGATGCTCTCTCCTTTCCATCTATTACAGTCTCAGAGCTGGAGATGCCAGTCTCCCTGTACTAGATGTTAGTGAGCATGACCGGTTTTTCCTGCAGGCTAGACTCTGAATCTAAGGCTCACAGAAGCCCTTTCAGGGGAAACTATTACCTTAAATCTTGTTAATGGTTTATCCACGGCAAGTCAGCTGTTAACAATTGGTCCCCACATATGATGTTGTCGTTTAGATAGTCTGTTGGTAAGTGGAGGCAGAGAGAGGAAGTTATGGTGTTCTGAAGATCAGTTCTTGACTCTGCACGGCGGTCAGTTTCTTTTCTGTGGGGATGACTCCCAAGTCCCCACAAGGGAGTAGGCAGTGATGGTTCAGCAGAAGTTTCCTGAGAGACTCTGAAGTGTCCTGAGATAGCCTTGTGGAGATGCTCCACGTGTGTGCATTCACCTTTGTGTGTGCATGTGTGAGTGCTTGTACACACATGGCGGTGTATACGCATGTACCCGAGTGTGACTTCATATACACATGTGACTGTGAACACACACATGGGTATTTCTGTTGGGAGCAGGCCCATAGTGATCCTTGGCATTGTCCCCTACTGATATCTTTCCACTATAGGAGATTCTGAGCTATTTCTGTCATCTTCTGTGTTTACATTAAATATTCATCATTGAGAATTATTGGGGCTGATTGATGTCTTTGCATTACAGCTAGACTCCTGGGTTCTCTAAAGTTTGATTGGCTCCTAGAAAAATGTACCTCATGTAGTTTCTCTAAATTATTAAAATCCATGTGTGAAACTGTGTCAAGTGGGATAACTCTCTGCTTTTCTGCATGGTAGCTTGAGGTGCTTGAAGAAAATCAGCTGTTTTCTTTCATTGGAGTCTTTCAGAAATGTTTTCCAAAGTGATTCATGCTTTTAAAAAAAGGATATAAGGTAGAAAATGAAAATAAAAGAAATAGTAAATGGGACTAAAAAGATTCTTTGATGTCGATGAAAGGTAGATCCCACAGTGAACCTGTAATAGTCATGTGCCCTTCAATGTCCAATTGCAAAGCACAAAAATACAGGCACACCCCTGAGATATTGCAGGTTTGGTTTATTGCAATAAAGCAGGACACATGTTTTTGGCTTCCCAGTGCATATAAAAGTTATGTTTGCACTGTACTGCATTCTATTGAGTGTGCAGTAGCATTGTGTCTGAAAGGAATGTGTAATACATACCACAGTTTTAAAATATATATATTTATTTTTTTTTGAGACAGAATATTATTCTGTCACCTAGGGTAGAGTGTAGTGGCATCATCATCATAGCTCACTGTGGCTTCAAACACTTGGGCTTTTGCCTCAGGCTCTGGGAAGCTGGGAGTAGGGGTGCACTTTAACATGCCTGGCTAATTTTTCTATTATTTATCAACATGAGGTCTTTCTCTTGCTCAGGCTGGTCTTAAACTCCTGAGCTCCAGTGATCCTCCCACCTTAGCCTCTCAGAGTGGTAAGATTACAGGCATGAGCCTCCACTTCTAGCCCCTGAATATTTTATTATTAAAAAATGTGCTATTATCAGGGAATATTATAATATATAAAAAAAAGTCATACACAGGTGGCGTGTGTAGCTCAATGAGTAGGGCGCTGGCCTCATATACTGAGGATAGCGGGTTCAAACCCAGCCCCAGCCAAACTGCAACAACAACAAAAATAGCTGGGCATTGTATCCGGTGCCTGTGGTCCCAGATACTCTGGAGGCTGAGGCAAGAGAATCGCCTAAGCCCAAGAGCTGGAGGTTGCTATGAGCTGTGACACCGCGGCACTGTACCGAGGGCGACAAAGTGAGAGTCTATCTCTAAAAAAAATTTAAAAATATGATACAGAGGCCAGGTACAGTGGCTCACACATGTAATCCTAGAACTCTGGGAGGCCAAGGCAGGTAAATTGCTTGAGCTCAGGAGTTTGAGACCAGCCTGAGCAAGAGCACAACCCTGTCTCTACTAAAAGCAGAAAAACTAGCTGGGCAACATGGTGAGTGCCTGTAGTCCCAGCTATTCTGGAGGCTGAGGCAAGAGGATCGCCTAAGCCCAAGAATTTGAGGTTGCTGTGAGCTAGGCTTACGCCATGACACTCTACTGAGGGTGATAGAGTAAGACTCTGTCTCAAAAAAATGTTTTTTTTTTAAAGTGACACAGAGACATGAAGACAGCACATGCTGTTGGAAAAATGGTACTGACAGACTTGCTAACACAAAGTTGCCATGAGCTTTCAATTTCTAAAAAAACACAGTATCTACAGTGCACCGTAGAGTGAAGCACAATAACGTGCAGTGTGTCTGTGCACAAAGAAGAAACTCAGATACACATACAATGAGAATTTGACAAAAACCACATTAGCACTATGTGTTAAAATGTATGTATGCCAAAATGTTGTTAGTAGTAATTGAAGGACTATGAGGTCATGTAAATGATTTTTATTTTCATCTATTTGCTAATGTGCTTTTTTTTTTTTTTTTTTGAGACAGAATTTCACTGTCATCCTTGGTAGAGTGCTGTGGCGTCACAGCTCACAGCAACCTCAAACTCTTGGGCTTAAACGACTCTCTTGCCTCAGCCTTCCAAGTAGCTGGGACTACATCCGCCCGCCACAATGCCCAGCTATTTTTTGTTGTAGTTGTCATTGTTTAGCTGGACCAGGCTGGGTTCAAACCCACCAGTCTCCATGTATGTGGCTGGTGCCGTAACCACTGTGCTATGGGCGCCAAGCCTGCTAATGTACTTTTAAAATTAAAATTAAAACCATTTAAATATTTTTTTCATAGAAATTTTCAATTCACACACACACACACACAGTACAATGAAGATCCAGGTATTTATCATCCTTCAAGAATGGCTTTTTGGGCTTGGCGTCTGTAGCTCAGCGGCTAGGGCGCCAGCCACATGCACAGTGCTGGTGGGTTCGAATCCCACCCAGGCCTGCTACAGCAACAAAACAGCAACAAAAAAATAGCCAGGCATTGTGGCAAGTTCCTGTAGTCCCAGCTCCTTGGGAGGCTGACGCAAGAGAATCGCTTGAGCCCAAGAGTTTGAGGTTGCTGTGAGCTGTGATGCCACAACACTCTGCTAAGGGTGACATAGTGAGACTCTGTCTCAAGAAAAAAAAAAATAGAATGGCTTTTTGTTTTTGTATCCCTCTTACCTTTTTTTTTTTTTTTTTTTTGCTAGAGCACTTAAATCCCAGACATCTCATTTCACTCATAAATAATTATATATCTCTTATTGGTAAGAATTAAATGCAGGCTTAAATTCCTTTAGCAAGAAGACTGGTACTGTGTATGTTGCCTGTTGTATCACATCAGGAAGAATGTAATGGCTTACTGTTCTATTAAAATACATATAGATATGGTGAGCATATAATTGGTTTATTCATTTATTCTTTCATTCACTGAACAAATGTTTATTCATTTCTTACTATGTGCTAGGCACTGGGTTGGGCATGGTTAAGATAGAAAAGAAAAAACCTCCCAACTATAAAAGTAAAATGTTAACAATGGTTGAAAACATAATAGCAATAAGAAGATTTAAATCTGGGATTTTTTTTTTTTGACCTCTCTCTCAAAATTTTATTATGAAAATTTCCCAACATATAAAAAACTTAGAAAGAATTATACAATGAACATCTATATACTATAATCCAGTGATTTCTAGCATTTTAACAGTGCAAGTTTAGGAATTTTATTGCTTAAGCCAATGGTTTTTTCTAAGAGATGTGATAAGTATTAATAGAAGAGAAGTTTTAAAACTTTTACAAGTTTTTCCCCCCCTACAAGGAAATTGAACTTTGGGAAAGTTAAAGTGTCTTAGGCGTTACACACACACCCACCCACACACCCATCCACGTAAAATTGGTTATGGCCATGACATTTGCAGGAAAACTCAGGTGTGTTCCTCATTTCAAGTGAACCAAGTATTGGTTGGCAGAGAGGCGGGAGGTCCCTCAAAGGAGGCCCCCCACCACAGTGGAATCGTGATTCTGAGCAGAGGTTTGAAAGTATTGCATGGGTGTAGGGGCTGCTGGGTTGAGGTCAGGGAATCGGCTCCTATTCTGGGTGGTCAGGTTCTGGGACTCATCTGATGAGCTAGTGCAGACTCTTTCAGGAGGTGCTGCTGCATGGTGGAGCCACAGGGAAACCCACCAGTCCTGGGGAAGAGCCAGTCCTGTTGGGAGTGTGGCTCAAGTAGAGGCTGAGTGGGCTGCCTGGAAAGTGGTTGTAGCTAGACCATTCCCAAAACCAAACCCAAAAGCTGAACTATTCCCGAGGCCTGCACTTCATCTGCCTGGCCTTTTTAAAAAAATTTTTATTTTTATCAGAACAGATGATGTTTTGATACAGGCATACAATGTGAATTAATCAAATCAGGATAATTGGGGTAACCGTCTCCTCAGGCATTTAACATTTCTTTGTGTTAGGAACATTCTAGTTTCATTGTTTTTCTTATTTTAAAGTAGATCCTACTGCTGGTTGGTTGGTTCTAGTCACTTTGTTGTGCTATCAGATACTATCCAATCTATCTCACTTTATTTTTGTACCCATTAACCCCCTCAATTTTATCCTTCCTTATTTATTTATTTATTTATTTGTAGAGACAGAGTCTCACCTTACCGCCCTCAGTAGAGTGCTGTGGTGTCACAGCTCACAGCTACCTCAAACTCTTGGGCTTAAGTGATTCTCTTGCCTCAACCTCCCAAGCTGGGACTGCAGGCACCTGCCACAACGCTCAACTATTTTTTGTTGCAGTTGTCATTGTTGTTTTCTAGCTGACCCAGACTGGGTTCGAACCTGCCAACTTTGGTGTATGTGGCTGGTGCCGTAACCACAGTGCTATGGGTGCCGAACTAAAATGAGCACTTTTTAAAGCTAATTTTTGTGCTCTCTGCTCAGAACATTTGTTTTCCTCACATGTGTTTGGCAAATAGCCCCTCTGTCTGTGCCCTTTCTCTCCGGCCTGGAGCAGAAATACCTAGAAGGTGTTTGCTCCCAATTCTGTGCTCATTTAGTCTTTAAACAAGCCTTTGCCATAACACTGACAGACCTGATGGACCTTGTTGTGCTTGAGGTGCCCTTCTTTGTCCCCTGGCTAGAGAGTGCGTTAATGGCAGGGCCACCCAGTACCAGCACCCAGAGCAGCCCAGAAACTGGAAGGTCCTTGGTAAATCAGGATTTCTGCAGTTAACAAATGACTATCCGCCATCCTCTGTGTGCCATGTGGCGCCTCTTCCTCCTTGACCCCAAGTGTCTCCTGAGGCTTCAGCCTTGGGTTTTTCCTCATTTTTGTTTCTTCTTTTCATCCATTTTTATGTCACCAGCTGTGATCTCTATCCAGCACCTCTCAAAGCTCAGTATTTGGTCTCTGATCTGTTGTGTTCAGCCTTGTCTGGGTTCTTCTACCACCCAGTCAGAGTCAGCAGGAGGGAGGGTTCTCCCCCAGATCAGCTCCCCTGCCAGAGCTGTGTTTCTGACCACACTAATCACCTGTCTGGTTGTCAGTTTCCAAGTGGGCAACTGAGATTACACATTATTATCCTGGAGCTCATTTATCACCAACCACTGTTTTCTTTATTTTTTTCTTTTTTAGCCTTCTAATTTATATTTGTTATATGCACATAGATGCTATTCATAGAACAAGGTCACAACTTAAAAAAGAAAAAACTTGCATCAGCCCTCCCCTTATCATTCTGGTGTCTCCATTTTCCCACGAGGCTCTGGCTTTGCTTCTGTGCAGGCGGTGCTTTGCATGTAATTTTACATTCCATTCTATTATTTTCAGCAGTAGTGGCAGTTCCCTTGTCTTCTAAGCAGGAGTTCCCTTGTCTTCTAAGTGTGTTCTTCTTCACCCACTTGGCCTCATTCTTTGGTTTAATGTCGCTCCCATTTCACCGCCTCTTCCGGTTCCTGTTGCCAGGTGGCCTCTCTTCCCTAGGAGGCCAGGCCCATCTCGCCGTTGCCCAGGTGTCTCCTTCATCTCCCCCTCCCTCTGCCACAGTCTGACTTACAGGCTTGTCATTCCCTGTCTCCGGTGACATGAGTGAGGTCCATGTGATTATTGGGGTGCCCTCCAAGCCCCAGCCCACTTTCCCTGAGAGTTTATTTCCCAGTTCACCCTGTACACACTTACCCCTACCCATAGTCATTCTAGCACAGGCAGCTGCCAATGTGGCACACTAAGAGTGATGTCGTCCCTATGCAAGGAAGGGCCTTGTCTGCTTTCTCTAGCTTAATTCCCCAGTGACCCTGCAAAGCTAGGGCTGCTCTTAATTCTCCATTCTCTAGGTGAAAAACAGAGAGGCTAGGTGACACTCTGCTCCTTACGGGGGAAATTGGCTTTGAACCCAAATCTCAATTCTGATGTGATGTCTGTCTTGACCATTGCTACTCTGCCTCTTGGTGGCAGGTTTGCATCCTCCCTCCCCACTTTCCCTCAGTCACCCACCCTCTCCATGCCTGTCCTCCTGTCTGTAGAAGTCCTGGCCTGCCTGTTTACACTCAGTTTCCAGGCCCTTGGGAACTCTGAAGTTGATGCCTCCTTTTCTGAATCCTCATTGTCCTTAGACAACACTAGTTGACTGAAGATTTAGTTGTTCTTTTTTCTCTGTGTTTCTCCTGGGGACCATATTGTGGGCCAGCTCACCCAGAAGGGCTGCATTTTTTTCCTGACCAGATTCTGCATTTCCTTGGTGACCTTCTATCCTTTTTCAGGGGATGAATTGCCTGAGCTGGACAACATGGCAGACAGCTGGCTGGGCTCCATTGCCAGAGCCACGATGCAGACCTACTGTGACGTGATCCTCCAGATCCCCGAGCTGACCCCGCACTCCGCCAAGCAGCTGGCCACTGACATCGGTGGGTCCCCACGGGATGGGGTGGGAGGGACAGCTCCTGCTGCGTCTGTCACTCCCCCTTTGCTGTCCAGGAATCTTATCCCATGTCTCCCCTGAACTTCAACTCTACATTTGGCTATGAAGCTGGCTCAAAATGTAGGTTCTCCAGGCCCTGCCCCGAAGAGTCTGGCTTAGTAAGTTTGGGTGTTTTGGGAAAGGTTCAGGGCTTCTGATGGGCTGCCCAGGTTGAGAACCCTCAACAGGAGCTTCAGTGAGGGGAGATTGAAGTGACAGATGTGGCCTGGTTCCATTTACATCAGAATCATCATCCAGTGTTTGATGGCTCTTGCTATGTGCCAGGTATGCCAGGTGCTGAGCCCAGCGCTCTCACTGTCCTCTTACGTAATCTCCAGCTCCCCTGTGAGGTAGATGCTCTCTTCTCCATCACACTGATCAGGAAACAGAGGCACAGGGCAGTTGTATGACAAGGCCATGTGGCCAGGGTCGCTCTGTGGTCTCCATGAGAAGAGCATCCTACCTCTCAAGGTGTGTCCCAGCCTGCCCTCATCGGAGGGGGGGGGGGCTTCACTGTCCTGCTGTGCTCTGCTGGTGGCAGGAAGACTCTGCCAGTCTCTTGGTGTCATTCCATTGACTTGCCTGTTCTTTAGCTCAGGCAGCTCTTGGGGTGGTCAGGAGAAAGGGGGGAGCAGCCTTAAAGAACAGCTCTCTGGGGGACGCAGCCAGAGCACAGACCAAGCCAGGCCCAAGTAGCTTCTGCTTCTTGTTTTGCAGAAGAACTACTAGAAGTGAAAGTACTAGAAGTATTAATACTTTCCTTCAGGTCCCAGCGCTGTAGGGATGGAGCCAGGCCTAAAATTCAGCTGCCCTGATTTCCTGACCCCTGTGCATTTCCTAGTTAGCTCTCAGGTACCAGAGTTCGAACAGCCAGCTTTTTGGCCATTTCCCTGGGCACAGTGTTCAGAGGAGAGAGATGAGGTAATTCCTCTCTGCCTTGATAATTCTCTGTTAGTGCAGATGCGGAAATTCCAATGTGCCTTGATACTCCCTGTTAGTGCAGGCAGGAGCACTGGGGAGAGAACCAACTGGAACTAGTAAGTGAAGTGATTCGGGGATTGCTCCTAGATTTCCGTTGTCTGGATTATTTCTCCCTGTTGTTAAGCTCACCTGCAGGTTTTTTGTTCCCTCATTCACCTGCATTGAGCATCTGCTTGCCAGCTGAGTTCAAGGAGACAGAGATACCAGAGATTTTGACAGTTGTTGTCCTCACTGCACTTACACTGTGTGGGAGTGAGGTTAGGGGCCAGGTAGGTGAAGCTAACGTGCACAGCTGCCAGGGTGTAAGACGATAGGGAGAGGGGAGGTCTGTGGCATTGCGCTCTACCTGAAAGACGTTCACAATAAGCACTAATGCAAATAGAATAGGAAACACTGGTGGCCAAAAAAAAAAAGTCACAGGAGACTGTGGGCTCCCCATTGTGGCTCCTGGCTCCCAGTGCAGGGATGCTCACAGTTTTATGGAGACACTTGTGCAGGAGCAGTTACCTGACTGGTGGCACGCTTCCTGGGGAGCAGCTCATCCTGACTTGGACATGCATCATCCAGCCAGGAGAAAGTGGGCACCTCCTACTGGCCCTGCCCCGAGTGGGCCCTCCAAAAGAAGACATGCAGGAAGATTGCATGGAGGGGAAGAGACTCTGGGTGCCACTGTCCTCTAGTACTCCAGAGTGTGAAGAGGGAGGACCAGGAGAAGGCCTTAGTGCCTCCTTCAGGTTGGGGTTGTGTCTGTCCAGGAGGGAGAGAGGGAAAGCAGCGCCCATTGTCAGTCACCTGGGCCACTTCGGTGTTGTCGTTCCCATTGTCCAATTTGACCCCCAGCCACAACACCTCATTGGGATTATCAGGGAGGTGGAAGGATTTCCCTGAGGTCACCTGGCTGCTCTCAATTTGCCCTTCATTATGCCTGCGTCACCCTGGAATCACTGGGGTTACCTCTTAGAATGTCAGAGCCCTCGGACCCTCCCTTGGTGGTTCTCGTCAACTTGGTCTGTGGGACAGGCTCAGAACTGTATTTGTCTGTGCTCCCAATGCCTTGACTTATATGGGAAGTGTAGAAATCGCCATTGTACTGGGCCACCCCCTCAGACTGGCCTGCCTTCATTGTGGAGTTCTGATGGGAAGGCTTTGGCAGCTGCTCAGACAAGCACAGCTGCGTCTCCCAATGCTTTGGGTTTCCCACATGGTTAGTGGGATACACTGGGGGCAGGTGAGAGCCCAGGAGTCCCCAGTACAAGGCTTGGAGTGAGGTCAGCTTGTCTTCAGTCTGGTGCTGGAGGGCTGTGTATGTGTGTGCATGTGGTTTGCATGTGTGTTGGTGGGTGATGCTAGTTAGTCCTTTATTAAATCAGAATTCCTAGGCTTAGACCAAGCTCACAGTGTGGTTTGACCCCGTTGGAAGGACCCTCTCTATAAAGCTTTGCCCACTGCCTAAGGCAGGGTAGGTACCCGGCATCTGGGGACTCAGCAGGGGCAGCTTCTCTGTTTCTCAGTCAGGGGAGGCCTTCTGGGGCTGTGTCTTACTGAGTCTGTGGCACTGTCTGTCTCTTCTCTGCTCTCCACAGACTATCTGATCAATGTGATGGATGCCCTGGGCCTGCAGCCGTCCCGTACCCTCCAGAACATTGTGACACTCTTGAAGGCCAGGCCTGAGGATTACAGGCAGGTTAGCAAAGGCCTTCCTCGTCGCCTGGTCACCACAGTGGCCACCATGAGGAGTGTGAATTACTGATCCCACCTGCACACTTGACTGCCAAGGTCAGAGCCAGTGTGCCCTAATCATAGGACTCCCCAGTGCATATTCATGTGGAAACTGCCAGGGATTGGGCAGAATTTGTTTTAAAAAGACTTATTTCATTTGTATAATCAAAAAACAGGCTGTAAATTAGAGATATATTATTTATCAGAGGGGAATTTTTAGATAATTTTTTAATATGATCTGACCTTGAAAATGGAATTAATAAATACTGTGAAATGAGAGAAGGCTGTTTTCTTTCCTTCCTCCTGCAGTGAATATTTGAGTGCTTTCCTCTTGCTTTGCCCTATGCACTGGGGGTGTGGCCGTGGAGGAGGCAGTTGAATCTTCTCCTATAATTTACACTCAGTAGGAAAGGGAGGGAGGGAGAGGAAGGTAAACCAGAGGATGATTTCAGATTTCAAGGGCTAGCAAGGGTAGGAGATGGCATCGGGCAAGGGTGGGCAGCCCCAAGACCTACAGGATGAGAGAGATGTGGCAGAGAGCTAAGGAGGAGAGTCCAGGCCAAGGGTGAAGTGTAGACTTCAGCCTGAGGGTCAGCAGGAGGCTGGAGAGGAGGGAGTGATGTGGAGGGAAGTAGGACACAGGGGCAGAGAGGATTTGGAGGCCGGATCATATGGGGTCTTGTAGGCCATGGTAAAGTGGGTTATTCTTTTTTAAAATCTATAGGATGATGTGAATTTCATCCTTTATTATGTGTGCTAATAGCCTCTGTATGTGTCAGGATTGTATTTGGCTATGAGTAACGGAATAACCTGATGTGAGTGACTTAAATAAATAGGAATTAATTTTTCTCAATAAAAAAATGTCCAAGGGTGGAAGCCACAGGCACCGACTTAGTGGCTGCAGGGAGTTAGAACCAAGACTAGCCTCTCTGCAGTCTTGACCTTTGCACCACATGTGGAGGCTTCGTTGTCATAGGTGACTCCTGAGTCACAGGCATTGCATCCACGTGCAGAACAGCCATTCTGTCCCTTGTGTCAGGCGACCTGCTGCAGGCCAACCTGCTCTTGGGCCTCACTGGTCATTTCCTGGTCACAAGGTTGGCTTCAACGGACATTTCTCAGCCTCAGCACCAGTAGCGTTTGGGGCCGATCAGCTGTCCCTTGCGCAGCTCTTTTGTGCCTGGTGTCCGGCAATGCCTGTGACCTAATTTTCCTACTTAGAACAACACAAATATCTCTGGAAATTTCCTGAGGGGCAAATTCACTTGCAGTTTAGAAATATTGGCTTAGACTAACCAGAATTTATTGCCTAGGCTGAGCTCACCAGTGTGGAGAGGGTTAGGCTCTTTTCTGGGGTCACTCACCTACCGCATGGAAAGTCTGGGGCTCAGAATGAGCCTGGTGACCCTGACCGATTGCTGCACAGCTTTCTTCGTGTGGGGCCTAAGAGGCATGTGGCAGGGTACCCAGCCCCAATAGGTAAGTCAGCCTGCCCATGCCAGCCCTCGTGAGTGCTGAGCCAGCCCTACCAGGATACCAGGGCGACTGTCTCACTGGGTCTGTCTTCGAGGAGGTTCCCACACATTCTGTCCCACATCTTGGAATCGATTTGCCTGGCCCTAATAGAACATCAGCTTCAAACCCACACCAAGAAAAATATTTTGGTTTCTCATATGGTAGGTCACAGACTGTTCCCTGGCAGGGTTTGAGCCTGGCCCTTGCCTTGGAGAAATGAGAGCCAGAAACCGACAAGGTGACACTGTGCTGCTTTCAAGTGGAAACTCTTCCTGAGAGCCACCAGGCTTTCAAATGGACTTGATGCACAGCTGTGTGATCTTGGGAAAGTCACTCCATTCCTCTAAGACTCATTCCCTAATCTGAAAACGGGGTCATAGAGATACTTACCTCCTGCGGTGTTGGAAGAGCTGTTGAGATACAGAGGAGGGGACTACAGGTACACAATGTTCATTTCGTGGTCCTCTGGCGTCTGCAACCCATATTCCCTTTTAGGGTAGAGGTGGAAATTACAGAATGACGTTTCCTGGGTGATTTGGGTCCTGCCCACCTAAGTTTTCAGCCCTAAAAGGCTGTGCAGGGGCCCCAGGGTAGAAATAGGACAGCATTTTTCTTCTGTAGATCCTGAGGGGAGAGGGTGGCCTGGCTTTTAGTGATAGGCCATTATTTCATGGCCCTCCCTGCCCCCCAAGAGCAGGGATGCTGAGCTGATGCTCATCCCAGTCTGATCCTGGCTTCACTTGAACAGAACCTCCCACCTGTCCCTCGCAAGTTCCCCAGGGTTGATCAGGTAGCATCCCCCATCCTGCCCCAGACCTTCACCAGCCACAGTGACCATGATCCAAATGAGTCTAAGTGTGAGGGACAGGCCTTGGAAACACCAGATCTAGGTGCGTCCCTGGGTACAGCCACCTCTGAGATTCCTTTTACTACAAAAGCCAATGAGTTCCCTTTATTGCTTAAGCCTGTTCTAACAGCTGACCAAAGAACTGGCACAGGAAGGAGCCAGCTAGACAATAATGCCCCACAGCTTCAGATGGGCCATAAATTATGAATGCTCCAGGCTACTATAAGGAACTGGTGTGGCAATGACCACTGGTACCAAGTGAGGCTGGGGTCTCGGCTCTGTCACTTACTAGAACAGTGACCTTGGGCACCTTACTTCACCTACACCTCAGTTTACTTACCTGTACAATGGGATGATGCTATATGTACCCCTGACTGATTCAGTAGTTATGAGAAAGAAATGAAATAAGACTAAAGTACTTGGCATGGTGCCTGGCACATGGGAAGTCCTTGATACAATATAGCCATTGTTTAATACTTGCACCAAATGTTAACAGGGATAACTACTGCTGCTAACAATGAAAGCCATAGTCATAGTAGTAAGGGTGGTTGTTGCGTGACCGGAGACCAATGGGCTATAGCTTTACCTCAGGTGTAGATCCGCAATGCAATGTTAAGGGCACAAGAAGCAGGCTACACACTCTGTTGTGGCATGTAGCAAATTAATTTTATTTCTGACTACCTTAATATACTTTTGTAGTCATGTGCACACTTAAATCTGTGATTTACAATATTCATTATTTGACTTTAAACTTAAGTGGCAGATATCCTGTCCCTGAAAACGGCACAATACTCTTTTACTTTTAGGTCTTAAAAAATCTACATAAAAATAAGAGAGAGACAGAGCTGTAGGAGAACTTTTCCCTCACGTACTTAACAAGTTAACCTTAAATGGGTCTTTGACTCTGTTGCTTCACAGTGCTAAGATCTTTAGGCATTTGACAAAATGTTAAGATATTTTGTCAACCTCTGGACCAAGCCTCCAGGCAAGAACCTAGGAGACAATGGCTGCAAAAACTTCAAAGTATCTGTTCCCGGATAACCAGAAAACAGTCTTTGTGTTTGCCTCAGGGTTGCCCAAATCTATTGCTTTTTCT
>CAUYON010035357.1:0-18364 GCA_963573935.1 Arctocebus calabarensis
CCGCTTTAGCCTTCCTCAGGGTGTCCAGAAGCCTCACGCTGTCTCCCTGTGTCCCCAAAGGGAAGTTTCTGGGCAGATCCCGCCTGGCAGAGATGCCTGAAGTCCTCTCTCCCCAGTCTCACTGTGCTCAGCGGCAAGGAAGATGTTACTCGTCCGCCATCTTGCTCCGCCTCCCGGCTTCTTTTGTTCAACATCGTTTGTGGAGTTTGCCCATGTTGTGTATATTTGTTCATTTTCATTGCTGTATAATATTCCATTGGCTAAATATACCATGGTGCAGTTATCCATTCTATTGCTTATAGACTTTTGGACAGCTTCTGGTTTAGGAATTTTATAAATAGTGTTGCTATGATAGTTCCTGTATGTGTCTTTTTTTTTTTTGGCTGAGGCTGGGTTTGAACTTGCAAACCCTGTGGTATATGGGGCTGGCGCTCTACTCCTTTGAGCCACAGATGCTGCACCCTGTATGTGTCTTTTGGTACAAAACACATATATACATTGCTTCTGGGCATGGTCTTAGGAGTACCTTTGCTAGATCATAGGGGAAACCTATACTGAGATCTGTTAGATATTGTGAGAGTTTTCCCAAAGTAACTGTTCCCTGTTTACATCCCACCAGCTCTATGAGGGAGGTCTGGTTTCTCCACATTTTGGCCAATACTTGGCATTTCCCATCTTTTTCATTTTTGCTGTTTTGATAGATGTGCACAATTATTGCATTATAATTAAATTTACATTTTCCTGATAATTAAGAACATTGAGCACCTTTTATATTTCTTGGTCACCTGGCTATCGTTTTTTTAAATGAAATAAATATTCAAGTCTTCCACCATTTTTCTATTGGGTTGTTTGCCTATTATTGATAAGTAGAATTTCTTTGCATATTCGAGATACAAACCCCATTTGCATATAGGTGTGCAAATATCTTGTCACATTATGTGGCCTGTTTTCTTACTCTTAGGGGTGCTGTTTCAGTGAATTTTCAAATCATATCATCAACAACAGTTAACATTTATTACTTGCTTACTGTGACTGCATATACTTTGCTTATTTAATTTTCACAATAATATACCTTGAAATAGGAAAAATGAAGGTAAGAGAACTTGAGAGCATTTTCCAAGTTAGGAAACAGCAGAGGCAAGATTTATGCTCAGTTTTTCCTACTCTAGTGCCTGTGTTCTGTGATCTGTTCCATCATAGATGGTACTCACTAATATCCTGTAGTTAATATCCGGTTCTCACATGTCTTTTGTTTGATTTGTACTTTTTTTTTTCAATCAAATTAGGTGCAAAAAATTGGGAGAAATAGAGATTTCCACTTATCCTCGGAAAACTGTAGGATCTGGCAGTGCTGGTCCTGTTGTCACACATGTTAACGCTGGGCTACCGGACCCGACTACTTGCTGTTCCCCCAGATGTACCTGAGCTCCAGTTTTCCAGTGGGGAGATGCTACTGATGGTTGATTATACCTAACCTACATGAATCATTCTGTTACCTTCCTGGCTTCTCTGGGTGTGGGGCTTTTCAACTCTGCTACAGTTTCCCTTTAATGGCATAATTGGTTCTTTTTCTTTCTTTGTTTCCTTCATTCTTACTTAGAGACATTTTGCTTCTCTGCTTCCCCTTTTTAGGATTCTAGGTTCTGTGCTGAGAGACACTTTCTACTTCTCTGCCCAACAGTGTTTTTATAGGTAGACAGAATAGTAGCCACCTGTGTGTCGGCAGTTAGAAGAATCCCTCAAACTACTTTTACCTCTACCTTTAGGGGGTGAAGGCATTGTATCTCTGTAAAGGTCCTGATGGAATGCAAATGTTTACCCAGAACAGGTGATGAAGTATTCCAACAGGTTTGATTTATCAGATGAGCTCCTTAAACATAAGCCTAGGAGGCAGTGAGAGAAAAGATTTGTAAATTGTATGGGTGGAGAGAGTGGCTGAACAACTGAAAGCTTCCGGTGTCTAGTGTATAGGGAGAAAGAAAGCCTGAGAACAGGGTAGGATAGGGGTGGGAGTTGGGTAATGGTGGTGGTCCAGCAGTGGTGTTGGGAGGAGGTGGGTAGTATTTGTCTAAATTAGCTAATTTGTCAGGGACATGTGCAGTACCTAACCTTTTTTTTGTCTTCCCTAAATCCCTCCTAGGAGTCAGATTTGAATCTCATCTCTGCACCTTACTAGCTTTGCAACCCTCGAGTTAGTTAACTTTTTTGTACATCAGTTTTCTCACCTGTAATCTGAGTATAATAACACATTACCTCATAGAGTCGTGAGGGCTAAAAATTAAGATATTTGTAATCTTCTTAGAACAGCACTTGGCAATTAGCCTTCAGTAAATGTCAGTTACTTTTGCTGCTGTTATGAGGTTGACAAGAGTACTAGACGTGGAAAAAATCAGATGAAGAGAGATACTAATAAAATTCTTACTCTACCGTGGACTAGCCATGTGACATTAAACAAATATATTTATCTAGGAGCTTCAGTTTTCTTACCTGAAAAAGGTGTTGTGAGAATTAAAAGTGGGGTTGAGCAAGATGATCAAGAATAAAGGGCTAGGCAGTTTGTGTTTATTACATTTTATCTGTGCCCTACCTCCTTCATTCTCTTTTCTTCCAGAGCTGGGTAACGTGGACTAGTGGAGAAGATAACCAATGTTGTCATGGGATAATGAGTGAATAAGAACTATAATGGCTTCTCTTCTTTCATTTCCAATCCTAGTATTTCTGTCTTATCTTTTGTTTTCTTGATAAGTTTTATTGATCCTTTCAAGAAAATAGTTTCTCCTTTCACCAATTTTTTCTGTGGTTTTTCTGTTTTAATTTTATTGATTTATGATCTAATTTTTATTGTTTCTTTCTGCTTGCTTTGGGTTGCTTTTGGGTTTCTTTTTTTTCCTAAAGTATAAGCTGGTATTATGGAATCAAAACTTTTCTTTCCCTTTTTTCATAGTTTTGAAAATTTCAGAATCTACGGGGCATATGTGTTTTGTTTATAAACTTTGTTTTTGTATGGATTGAATCAGTGTTTAAATATTCAATGCTGTACATTTCTCTGTAAGCATGACTTTAGTGATATCCCACAGATTTTACTTTTACTCAATTGAAAACATTTTCTGATTTCCTTTGTGAGTTCTTTTTTGACCTACAGGTTATTTAGCAAGATGTTGTTTAATTTCTAAATATTTGGAGATGTTTCCAGATTTTTTTGTGCTATTGACTACTAGAATTCGGAGGAAATATAATTTGCCCTTAAGCCTCAGCAATGTGTAGTAAGACATAACCCTTTAACAAATGATGTATTAATAAGAAAAGAAAAGACACAATTGACAAGAAGGTTTGTTTATTTTCTGTGACACGGCATTTTAACATAATAGCCCAAGGTGTGACTGATGATGTTGTACCAAGACGTATCAAATTTTAAGAAATTTCATACAACTTCTGGATCACATATTAACAATGAAACGTGTAAGCATTGGTGCTCAGAGATGAGGTCACAGCAGAGATGCTCAGGCCAGGTTTATTGAAAGGGGCAGTACAAAGTTGGCATCTCTGGGTGGGAAAATTTCACAGCTTAGCCAGATGGTTAGGATACTTTGGAGTGAACTCTTGGTGGGGGTGGGACTAATCAGACCCTTTGTGTCTTTGTCTTAGGAGGTGAAGAGGAGGAGGAGGGTAATGGGTTCATGTGTGGTTGCAATTAGGCCCCCCATAAACAATATACCAATTAATTCAAAAAGATTAATCATAATTTCTAATTTGACAATACTTCCCATATAATTCAACATATTAAATAAACTTAGTTTAATATTTCTTTTTTATAGATCATTTGAGATGGTCTGGGACCCTATGGAATGTCCCAAAATTGATTCACATTCAGAAAGAATTAACTCAGAATTTGATTTGGGGAAATATTTGTTAAAAATTTGAGAGGCTTAAAACTTAAATAGGATCAGAGGTCACTATATCATTCATTTAACCAGAGTGATATTTAAAAGGTTTCAAGGAAAATGCAGAAAGTTACATAGCTGTAGGAAAAACCTTAGCTTTCTTTCTTTTTTTATAATTAGGGACAGAGTCTCACTTTGTTGCCCTCATTAGAGTGCTATGGTGTCACAGTTCACAGCAACCTCCAGCTCTTGGGCTTAGGTGATTCTCTTACCCCAGCCTCCCAAGTAGCTGGGACTACAGGTGCCCACCACAATGCCCGGTTATTTTTTGTTGTTGTTGCAGTTTGGCTGGGGCCACGTTCGAACACACCACCCTTGGTATATGGGGCCTGTGCCCTATGCAGTGAGCCACAGGTGCCGCCCAAAACCTTAGCTTTCAATATTGAGGAAACTAGGGTTTTTAAATAATCCAAAAACCTAATAAAAGACAACACAAAGCATAAAAATTATTCCGAGAAGGCAGAATCTTTGTTTTATGTAAAAAGTGAAGAAAAATCTTTCAATCTCATTGATAACTCAACAAAATTTTGTCTTTTTTTTTTATTTTTGGGGATTCATTGAGGGTGCAAGAAACCAGGTTACACTGACTACATTTGTTAGGTAAAGTCCCTCTTACAAAAATTTTGTCATTTTAAAAGGTAAAATTATATTCTAGATTCTAGTTTTACCTCAGTGTACTTTTTATATTAAGGCTTATTTTTGAAACCTTTAGAATAAATTCATTCAATTTTAGTCAGTTTGAGGACGAAAGATTTTCTCTCATTCTCTTTCTCTTACCAACTTTTCACATACATTCAGTTTTATCTATATCCTTCCTCATTCTGAAAAACCTTTAAATAACCCGTAAACTAACCCCAAATTATGCTTTTCCTTAACAACAACAACAAACATACACCATATGACATCTTACTTTCCTTTTATATTTTGCATACAATTGGTTTCCTTATTTTGTATATGAATTAGATTTTTAACTCTTAGCAATCTCAGTTTCTGGTAAAAACCTAGGAAGTAAATAATTTTGAACTGTGTTTTATATAATATTTTATAAATACACATTTAATAATTTCTGGAAACACATACTTCTTTTAGAATAAGTGTTCAGTGTCACATGGGACATACTTACCAAGGGACCCCAATATTTTTGTTCCATGTAATAAGAAACCAAAACTAGATAAACTTAACCCTTATGTTCTATGATTAATATTGCAGTATTTTACTTTACGTGGAAATGACCTAGATAGTCAATGAAAATCTATCATTTAATTTAAGTTAGCAAAACCCTAAAGATGTAGTTATCAAAGAGAGAAGGAAAAAATTTTAAGTAAATGTATTATAAAACATAATTCTTATTTAAAATATACATCTATAAACTTTTATTCCACTTACGTCTATTTAATTTACTTGTTCTTAACAATTATGCTGGGATTATTCAGGAAAATTTTGAACACTAGTGATTAGGCAAACACTAGTGATCATGGCAAATTATTTCCTTGTTAACTGTGTTTATAGCATGTGCCTGTCAGGCAGTTATTACCAAAGCCAGAACCCTAGTGTTTGTAAAGACTTATTTATTACTATTTTTCTGATAACTCAGACAGATAAATAGCTGTTTTTATGACTTCAACCATATTAAACTAGTCTTATTTACCAAAGAGTACAGAAATCATGTACACCTGAAATATGTATGTGTTAGTCTCTATATTTCTAGCAGTTTTAGGAGCTGCTCCTAATGAGTGCTAATTTATATGTATACTCATTTATCTTTATGCCAATTTGAATAGGACTTTAAAAAGGGATTTTACACTATGTAGTAGACATAACATGCAAATATACATGTACATATGCATAAATGTGTAGCTAGACAAGCATTGAGATCTTTTATCTTTCTTTTTTTTTTTTTTTTTTAGTTGCAGTTTGGCTGGGGCCAGGTTCGAACCTGCCACCCTCGTTAGATGGGGCTGGCACCCTACTCACTGAGCCACAGGTGCCGTCCAATATCTTTCATTTAAAAATGTTAGACATGAGACAGGTGCAGTATAAAATTCACTAGTTTATAAAAGGACAGTTGATTCAAATCAGAATTTTACAAATAAGACTAGATTACCTGCTCGAATGGTTCAACTTTCAACCAATATTTGTGGAGAAGACCTTCAGTGTTTTTATTTTGCCCTTGATAAGTAATCTTGTGGAGGCTATGGATTAAATTTTAGGTACAGAAGTTTTTATAGCAGTTCAGTTTTAAAAATATAAAGCCTCTTCTGTCCTTTTTTCTTTTTCTTTGTCTGACATGGGTGCAGAGGTTGTTTTAGTTAACTCTTGGGATGTTTATGTCTCAGAGACATGGTAAGATTTACAGTTCCAAGGGACTGAGAAAGGATGTAGTTTTTTTCAAAGAAGGAGTTTTAGGTACACATTTACTTATTATCAGAGATTAAAGTTGTTTTTTTCCCTTCAGTGTAGGACAGTCTAGGGAATCTCTCTCTCTTCTCCAAACATGGGAAGACCTGGAACTAACAGAGTTTTGTGTTTGAGCCCTGGAGAAGTCAGAGGAATTGTAAGGTAGAACAAAGCCAGCCGGTCTGTGAATCCCTTGTGTTGGATTAATGAAGGCTGTCCGGAAGGTATCCAGCCATGTAATGTGGAAAAATAGAGTTAATAGTGGCTGGATATGTTCTGGACAGCCCTTGTATATCCTAGCTGTCAGCTTTCATACAAGTAAAACTGTATATTCCTGGCCTGGAGACCATGCCAGAGGTCCTTTTGTAAATCTTGCAGGGAAGTTAAAGCAGGTGGTGGCGTATTCAAAGGATTTACTGGAAAAGTTGGAGGAGTTTTAGAAGTTAAAGGAATTTGTTGAGGGGGTGATACCAGCTTTTGAGGAGAGGGCTTTAGGCCAGGGGCCGGCCGTCGCTAAAGGCCTTCTGGAGAGAGATAGAGATAAAGGGGGATATAAGTGGGGGAAAAGTGGTTACGGACTTTGACTTGGTTCTAAATATAATTTCTGTTCTTTAATCTCCCTGAGGGAGTCTTTCAAGCTGCTGTTACCTACTCCGTGTCCTCTTTTCAATTTGCTCTCTCCATTGGTACATTGTTGAGGATGAGAGCTAAGACAATTAAGTAAATGTAAAATGTAAATGTGAAAGTCTGAATCTTTAAAGGCATACCCATTTTAATGTGACTTGAGACCAATGAAGCCTTTTTATGGCTTAAAATCAATACACCTTTTATGATTTGATATAGTTTGAATGTTTGTTCCCTCCAAATCTCATGTTGAAATTGATTCCCAATGTTGGAGGTAGGGCCTGATGTGATGTGTTTGGATAAGGAGGGCATGGACTTCACAAATGGGTTGGTGCCTTCTACCACCCATTGGTAATGAATGAGTTCTTGCTCTCTCAGCTTCTGCAAAATTTGATTATTAGAAAGAGCCTGGTGTCTTCTCCTCTCTCTCGTGCTTCTCTTACTCTGACATGCTGGCTCCTCTTTGTCTTCTGCTATGAATGAAAGTTTCCTGCGGCCCTCACTAGACGTAGATGTTGGCTCCATGCTTCTTGCACTGCCTGCAGAATCATGAGCCAAGGGATCTCTTTTGTTTATGAATTACTCAGCTGCAGGCATTTCCTTTATAGTAATACAGATGGACTAAGATCTGGTTTAACAATAGATGCAAGAATTATATGTTAGAGAGGATGCTAGAGATGCAGTCCTTCCCAAGATGTAAAGTTTCTATCAAAGGTAGACTAAGAAAGCAAAAAGCATTCATTGCCACGTCCAGTTAAGGGTGGTGTTTGTGGAAATAGTGTCTCTGGTCTTTTATGAAATGTAGGACACCTTCATTCACCATTAACTTGTGACAGGAGACTAATCTGTGATTCTAGGATGGGAGTTTTCCGACACTAACTAAGCAATGAAGTTGAGACAACAAAGGTCCTTGTGGACTGGGACCTCTTATTAACATAAAAATCCTCCGAGAACTGGCATAGTTGGATAGAAAGAATGCAGCTGGTCACCTTGTGTCTCAGGCTTCTAGTGTCTTTACTACTGGCTGCTAGGCATCAGCCAACACTTGCACCCCTCCCACCTTGCAGCCGGCAAAATCCATAGGGAGTGTTCACGCTGGTCACAAAGCCAAGCTCTCAAGACATAAAACAAGATGCAATCATCTAGACTTTTTTTTGATTGTGGGCCCACAGCAAAGTTTGTCTATACAGATGCCAGTCTGGTGATAACTATGACATCACCAGTGTGTGAGGCCAATGTAAACAATAGGCTCATAGAGCCTGTGCCTGTGTTCTTTCCTATTCTTCTCTTTATGGAAAACTACACAAAAGACAGAGATGAAAAGAAAGAAGACCTTCTCTGGGAGGCTAAGGAATAATAACCAATTTCATAGGCGTAATAAATTCAAGGAGCTGATTATTACAAATATTTTTTTCTTGCCAACTCGAAGTTGGAAAGGAAGAAACAAGGAAAAATTTTACCTTCCTTTCTCAATCAGGTACTATAGCTAGAGATCTGGGAGAGTTGGCTTTGCTAAGAATTCTTACCTTTATTATGCTGACTTCTGCCGGTTCTCTTAGGATCCCATCTGCAGGCTCTGGAGCAAATGGAGTATCTAAGGATCTCCTGGCTAGTTCACCAGAAACTGTTAGGGAAGAAATGTAATTTCTTGTTAACCTACATAAGTTTGTAGTTGGAACAGGATCCTTAACAAAAAAAGGATCAATAAGAAAAATAAGCAATTAACATATGTGCTGCATATTACACATCAGAACCCTTAATGAAAGATATTTCAAGGCAGTGTCCTAAAAGTCTGGCTTATAGAGCATCTACTACAAAGAATAATACATTTTAGAAAAATGACAAGACAAAGCAGTCAGTTTCAGGCTTCCAAACTGTGAAAAGGGAAATGTATGATATAAACTAATGAAGCGTTTGTAGATTCCTCAGGTACCGTAGCTGAGCTGATAGAAGTTGTCACCAGCAAAGGGGAATTACATGGAAAAGGGAGAGACTAGAAAGAGCTCTTCTTCTGTTTGCTGCTTTGTAATTGCTTTTAGTTTAGAATGTTTATGTCTTTGGGGTAACATATTCTGATTTCCTTCACTAGTATTCGTAGTCGGGGAATAAAATATTTATTATTTCAATTTTTAAATATTTGTTAAATTTATTTTATGATTCAGAATATAGTAAATATTTACCTTGGTAAATGTGTATTGAAAAGAATGTGGTAAAAAAAAAAAGAAGAAAGAAAAAAATGTGCTTTCTGCTGTTGTTTGGTGGAGTGTTCTATAAATGTCAGTTAGGGTGGCTTATAGTGCTTTCTACATTATTGATTGTATGTCTACTTATTTTCTAAATTATTGAGAAAGGATTATGAATGTCTGTAATGTGTACTTGAGGATTTGTCTATCTGTCCTCTCAGTTCTATCAGTTTTTACTATATGTATTTGAAAATGTGTATACACATTTAGTATTATTAAGTTTTCTTGATGAATTGACAACTTTTTAATGTGCCCCTTTATCTCTGGTAAATTTCTGTGTTCTGAAGTGTACTTTGTCCCAACTTTCATTTAATTCATGTTTGCTTGGTATAGTTTAACCTTTCTTATATTTATGTCTTTATATTTAAAGTAAGTTTCTTGTATAAAACATATGGTTGGGTTTTACTTTCTTTTCCAGTCTCAATCTCTGCCTTTTAATTGGAGCATTTAGAGCCATTTACATTTAATGCTAATCACTAGTGCATTTGTATTTTAAATCTACTATCTTTTTGTTTTTTATTTGTCCCATCTGTTCTTTCTTCCTATTTTTCTTTTTTTCATGGTTTTTTTTTTGAAGTGAGCATATTTTATGATTCCTTTTTACAATTAGTATTGGCCTATTATTTATGTCATTTTAAAATTAATTTAATGATTACTGTAGTGTTCATTAAATGTATGTCTTTAACTCATCACAGTTTGTTTTCAAATGGTATGTCATTTTACATCTAGGTTAAGAACCTTACAACAGTATACTTTCATTTCTTCCATCTTATCTTTTGTGTTGTTACTGTTACATATTTTCTTCTACATATATTATAAATCACACAACTCATTATTCCTATATTTTGTTTAGACTAGTGCTTTTCAACCTTTAAAAAATTACTGCTTCCATTAGGAATCAGGCAGTCTTTTAGACTTTTTTCTTAATTGTTCCATATTTCCCCATGAAATTTAGTTATATAGTTAGTACTATATAACTAAATTTTAGTACTATATAACTGATATACTATATAACTGTGTTTGTGCTGTGGCCCTTTGGAGGACCAAAAAGTCACTGTAATAACTAAGATTTTTTGGCTTCCAAAGAATTGATTTTAATTTCCTTGTGAGTAATATTGCCCCTATTGAGAAAGCATTATCTTTGAAAGCGATTAATAAAAAAAAAAAAAAAAACTTTTTAAAAACCATTTTTGGTCCTTTTTCCTAGTGTAGATTCAAATTTATAAGGGAGTTCATATTTCTTTTGCCCAAAGAACTTCCTTTAACATTTCTTATAATGGAGATTTACTGGCAATTAATTCTATCAGCATGTACTTCCTGAAATAGTCTGTTTTGTCTCTCTTTTCTTTTCTCTAACCCCCCCCCTTTTTTTATTGTTGGGGATTCATTGAGGATACAAGAAACCAGGTTACTCTGATTGCATTTGTTAGGTAAAGACCCTCTTACAATCGTGTCTTGCCCCCAAAAGGTATGGCATACACCAAGACCCCACCCCCTTTGCTCCTTCCCTCTCTCTGCTCTTCCTTTCCCCACCCCTCCCTTTTTCTCTCTCTCTGCTCTCCCCTTCCTCCACCATGTCATTAATTGTCATTAATTGTTCTTATATTAAAATTGAGTACATGGGATTCATGCTTCTCCATTCTTGTGATGCTTTACTAAGAATAGTGTGTTCCACTTCCATCCAGGTTAATACAAAAGCTGTAAAGTCTCCATTTTTTTAAATGGCTGAATAGCACTCCATAGTGTACATATACCACAGCTTGTTAATCCATTCCTGGGTTGGTGGGCATTTAGGCTATTTCCACATTTTGGTGATTGTAAATTGAGCATCAATAAACAGTCTAGTACAAGTGTCCTTATGATAAAAGGATTTTTTTCCTTCTGGGTAGATGCCCAGTTATGGGATTGCAGGATCTGTTTTGTCTCATTTTTAAAAGATGTTTTTGTTACATATAGTATTCTGGGTTAACAGTTTTTTCCCCCTTTCCATACTTTAAGGTATCACTTTATTATCTTCTGGTTTGCATAATTTCTGTTCCTCTGTATCTAATATGCTCCTTACTCAGCTTAATTAAAGATTGTGTTGTTCTATCTTTGGTTTTCAGAAATTCAATCATGACTGGTCTAAGTGTGTGTGTGTGTGGGGGGTGTGCTTTTATTTTTTTGTGTGTTTATTCTGCTTCTTTGATCTGTGTTTGGTTGTTTTTCATTACTTTTGGGAAATTCTTAGCTATTATACATTTAAATATTTTTTCTATACTCTTTCTTTTATCCTTCTGGGAATCTATTTCATATGTGATAGATCCTTTGATACTGTTCTGAAACAGCTCTTGATTGGTATATATTTGTTTCTTATTCTTTTTTCTCCTTCTATTTTAGTTTGGCCCATCTTTTGTAGTAGATTCTTCTTTAACATATTACTTATAGTTTTTTAGAAGTCCCTATTTGGTCATTCTGACATCTAAATCAACTTTAGGTTTGTTGATTGCCTTATTTATTGATAATGGGATTTTATTTAATTTGTAGCTCATAACTCTTCACTGAATGCCAGACATTGTGTATGAAAAGAGAGTAGAAATTGAGGTAAATAGTATTTACAGCTGAAAATAGACAGGATCTTCTATTGGGCAGTTAATGACGGGTATTGGGTCACTCTAGTCAGAGGTTAACCCAGGTTTGGGTTTTGTTGCTAGAGTTGCCTTCATTATAGTACAAACTTCAAATTCTTTCAATAATAGCATGCTGTTTACTTTATGCCTTGTGTGGGCCATGAAATGTTGAAAATTTGTCCTCCGTGTTTCTTTTCCACTCTTAGCTTTGGGCAATTCTTGCATGCTTGTACCCCAGAGGTGTCTCTTTCAATGCCCCCTACCCAGCATCAGACTGTTAATTTCTCAGCATTCATGTCTTTCTGGCAACTCTCACTGTCAAACTCTCACTTTTACCTGTGAGGATTCTTGGGTGGAAAAGAGTTTGCTGCCCTTCCTCAGTGGCAATAGAATTGTAACTAATTTGTAATTTTTCAGAATGCTGGGCCCAACAGAGTTTCTGACTTTTTCACCAAGCATAATTGGCTTTATGTGCAACCTCTCCTGATTTCAGAAGCAGGGAATCTTTACCTAGATCCTAGGGCCAGGTCCCTTCCCACATTGTTTAAAGCTTTTGATCCGAAGGACAAAGGATCCTGGGAAATATATAGGCTTTCATGCCTGTGTACAACCAAGGAGACTCTCTCTGGTTTCCAGCCTTGCCCATTATCTTCCTATGAGTGCCAAGTGGAGGTCTATGAAAAAGATCCTATGCATGAGTGCAAACTGCTCTTGAGTTTGGAGCTTTCAGCTATTCTACTGTCATATCAGTCTTTCAGAAAGTTACAAATTTTAGCTATTTCCTTCTACTTTTGTGGTGACTGTCTCCCGCACTCTGTCAGATAAATATAAAACTGTTCATACGTCTCATTTTTTTCTTGCACGGACTTGTCAATTTTTAAAAATTTTGGTTCACCTGGTACCTTACAACTTTTGCTCTCTAATGAGCTCAGTAAAAGTTATGATTTCATGGATTACCCAGATTTGTCTTACTGTTAGGATGGAAGCTTCAGTCTTTTGCAATTGTCTGCATCTTAGGTGGAAGCAGAACCTCTTCTATTTACTAATAGGCTGTATTTAGTATTCTTCTTACCATCTAGTCTTTCCATCAAATTATGGGAAGGACAGGCATGCTAGGTCTTGCATGTGGTTCCAGAGGATATAGGAGGATTGCTTGAGTCTAGGAGTTTGAGGATGCAGTGAGCTATGATGTCACTGCACTCTAGCTTGGGCAACAGAGTGAGACCTTGTCTCAAAAAAAAAAAAGTGTGGGCAGAGCTCCCATTTCCCTCCTGTGTTTTATGATGCAGGTTTCTGAGAAATGAAATATATTGCTCCTTGGTGGACTGTATTTTTCTTATCAGGCATCCATAATCAATATTTATCTAAGGGGAATGCTTTTATGAAGCTTAGGGTGATAATTTATTAACTTTATGAACTGGAATAAAATGATATGAGTTGATAAATTATCTTTTTAAAAGAAATTACAGGTAAAATGATTTTAAAATTCAGGAAGATAGAAATAAAAAATAAAGTGATGTCAGCAAGATTGTAAAATAGAAGGTCCCCGGTTGTCATTCTCCCACAGGAATGCTGTTTAATAACCATCCACATACATGATATATGCCTTTGTGAAAGCTATGAGTTCCATCTAAGAGATTGCAGAAACCCAGTGGAGCCCAGACCTAGAAAAGCCCATGCCCTCTACTAGCAGACACAGCAACCATGGATCTGTGAGCAGCCCCATTTACCTGAAGACTCACTGACAGCTTTGCCTACATATCCAGATGTAGCCCATGTACCTACCTTGAAGAAGATCTGCTTACTTATGTTGTAAGTGGCATTACCACTGCCACAGACCGTAGGATCTGGTGACTGATTCCACTACATGTGATTTCTGACCAGCATGACTGATGAAGGTCTTTACCTCCTAAAACCAGTCAATAAAAACTGAGAAAGGTTACTACTTCTCACATGCACAAATACCAGCTCAATTCTACAAGGATCGCAAAGAATCAGGCAAACATGACACTACCAAAGGAATATAATAAAGCTTTGGTAACTTACCCTAAGGAAAGTGAGATCTACAATCTGCTTGACAAAGAGTTAAAGATAATTGTTTTAAAAAGGCCCCCACATTGTACCCCATGGTTGAACTAATGTACACAGCTATGATTCAAAAAATAAAATAAAATATTATAAAAAAATAAATAAATAAAATAAAATAAAAAGGCTCAATATGCTGCAAGAGAAGATAGATATATAATTAAACAACATCAACAATATAATGTGTGAACAAAATGAGAAGTTCAACAAAAAATAGAAATTGTAAAAAAGAACTGAACTGAAATCCTGAAACTGAGGAATACAATGACTGATTTGAAACATTTAATAGAGAGCTTCAATAGCAGACAATAAGAAGAAAGAATTATTGTACTTAAAGACAGGCCACTTGAAATTATCCAAGGAACAGCAAAAAGAAAAATGAGAGAGTGAAGAAAGCTTAAAGAACTTGTGGGATGCCATCAAGTGAACCATTATGTGCATTGTGGGAGATTCAGAAGGAGAAGAGAAAGAGGAAGGAAGCTCATTCAAAGAAATAATGGCTAAAAATTTCCAAAATATATATAGAAAAACTAACATGCAGATTGCTAAAGTCTCAAGGAACCCAAGTATGTTGAATCCAAAGGGGTTAACACTGAGCCACCTTATAATTAAATTCTCAAAAGTCAAGGAGAAAATTTTGAAGGCAGTAAAAGAAAAGCAACTTGTAATATACAAGGAAACTCATATAATGCTACCAGAAGACTTCTTAGCAGAAACTTTACAGGTCAGAAGAGGGTAGAATTATGTATTCAAAGTGCTAAAAGAAAAATACTGCCAACCAAGAATACTATCCATAGGTCAAAGAATGAACCACAAAGTAAATTAGAAAATATCTTAAGACAAATGAAAATGAACATACAACATCTCACACTTATAAGATACAGTAAAAAGCCAAACTCAGGAAGTTTATAATTACAAATGCCACATTAAAAAAAGAAAGATCATAAATAAACAATGTAACTTTATAACTCAATGAACTACAAAAAGAAGAAAGAACTTAGCTTAAAATTAGCAGAAAGGAGGAAATAAAGATTAGAGCAGACATAAATAAAAGCATTAAAAAAAATAAAAATAATGAAACTACGAGTTTGTTGAAAAGGTAAACAAAATTGATAAAACCATAGTTAGTCCAATGTACTCAGCCCTAATATGAAGCTAATTTATTGCTTTCATATGAAGGCTAAAACCCAAGTATAGCACAAGAATACAGGGAAAAGGACAAGGGAGGGGAGGGAAGAGGATGGCTGGAGGGAGGGCAATTGGTGGGATCACACCTATGTTGCTTCTTAGAAGGGTACCGATGAAACTTACTACATGTAGAATACCATTGTCTTCATATAGTTATTGGGAAAATGCCATGAAGGCTATGTTTAACAGTTCAATGAAAATATTTCAGATTGTACATGAAGTCAGCACATTGTGCCCCATGATTGCACTAATGTACACAATTTTTATTTAATAAAAATTAAAAAAAAAAAGTAAAGCATCTCATTGAACTCCATAAATACACACATTATTTGTCAGTTAAAATAATTTCTTTTCAAGACAGTCTCACTCTGTCACCCTGGGGTTGAATGCTATGGAGTCATTGTATCTTTAAACTCTTGGGCTCAGTCTATCCTCCTGCCTCAGCCTCTTAAGTAACTGGGACTATAGGCGCCCACCACAATGCTCAGCTAGTTTTTTTCTTTTTAGAAGAGACAGGATCTCACTCTTGCTCAGGCTGGTCTCAAACTCCTGAGTTTAAGCAATCCACCCATCTCAGCCTCCCTGAGTGCTAGGATTATAGGTGTGAGCCACCATCCCTGGCCCTCAAAAGAAATTTTTTTAATTTAATTAAAAAAGTTTTTTAAACCAGTTATAAAAGTGAGGGATTGAAGCATGAATTTTCTAAATGGATTTTGTTTGTATGTTTGACTTATGAACCATGTAAATTAAACCATTGCAAAATTAAAAAAACTACTTAAAAATAAAAAGAAAAACATTGAAAGCAAAATGAAATAAACCTGTGTATCACAATGATGGCGTAAGTATACAAAGAGGAATTATTGCAATTCCCTTGAAATAGAGTAATTTGTACATCTCTAGTAGCATGTTACTTAAGGTGAAAAAAAGAGCTGTAAAGAAATTCTTGACAGTGATCATATTGTTAATACTCGTGTTATCCTTTTGACTAACCAAGTAGCCTATTGGTCTGTCAGCTCTTCTTCCCTTGTTTTTTCCATCTTCCTCCTCTTCTTATGTAATAATTCAGTCCCAGATGACGACTGAGATGGCAAGAATGGCACTAGAGGGCAGTGGCTACTTCCCTCTGCTACACCGTTGCCTTCCTAGCCCTGTCCCATTTCCTCATTTCCACCCAAAGTCTTACTCCTGCTGATAAAAGGGAGCTTGTCAGGAAATTGACTAACTGGGTATGATTAATTAAAAGCTTATTTCTATGTGAGGTCCATGTAGCTTATAACCCACTCTACTCTTTTGGAGTAAGTTTAGAAAAGTAGGAGGACTGGAAGTATGAACAGATTTCAAAGGGCACAGGTGTGTGTGTGTGTGTGTGTGTGTGTGCGCGCGCGCGTGCGCACACGCGCGTCCCTATGGAATACTGATACAGCTTTAATTTTCTCAGCAGCATTGATATACATCTTTCCTTAGACCTGATCAATATCTTGCCACGCATTTATATGGCACAAATGTCTAAACAAAGTCCATACTAAAAAATACTGACTTAAGACTTCTTTGCTTAGAAAACTAATCCTTTAGTTCAGTGTATTCTCGCAAGTTCTCGGGGAACTGCTTGATGAGAAAGGGGTTGATTTATATAATTCTAGTAGCTTTTGAGGTAGTTGTAAGTAATGTGTCTGTGAGATTGCATGTGGTGTTTTTTTATTTGTTTGTTTGTAAAAGCCTGCGTTTTACAAATGCTACACTTAGTGTTTATACCAACACTTATTAAAAAATGCTTTATGTGTAGAGATAAGACTATAAACTGCCATAGGTGCTACTATACCACCAGAGGACTGTTGAAAAGACTTCTCAAGTTTTTGCAATACTATTACTGAAAGTGTGCAAAAGTCAGCTGTTTTCTTCATTGATTTCTCTTTTTAAACTGAATTAACAACAAATACAGTGTAATCCTTTTTCTGCCTAAATTGTGGAATGGTTCTAATGAGGCCATTTAATATTTCTGTTGTTATCTAACAGACCTGATACAGTTTTTAGACCAGACTCACTGCCAGCTTGAATGCTTGCTTTGCTTCTTTTGGAAGCCATATGCTGCACATTAAATCATTGCACCTTGAACTTAAGGATTTAACAGGCAATTCTTTTTAAGAACATTAAAAAATGCTTAAGCTGCTTTTCTGAAGGTTTGGTTGGAGCCCTTGTTCAAAAGGAAGATGTGCAAGTATCAAATAGTATTATATATGTAGAAGATAACCAAAGGATTTGTTAGGAAGCTTCATCGCAATTAAGGTTCATTAAGAAGTGTCATTAAGTTGTATCCTTAGTAAGTATTGAACTAAGTAAAATGTTGATTTTGTTCAGAAAGTAGCTTCACATCCTAATTTCAAGCTCGACCAGTTTTGTAGAATTAAATACCATTCAGATATGTGTAACTCTACTAATGTGTACACCTGGTCTACACCTCTCCTTCATTCACCAGACTTGTGTATATGCACTGGCCTTCTCGACTTCACCGGTTACATGTTTCACAGCCCTCTCAGTCAAGTTCAAAACAGATCTCTCAATTTTCCCCTTTAAGTCTTATTCTCCCTGCTTCCCCCATCTCAGTAAATGACACCACCCATCGTCCAGTTACTAAAGCCCAAATGGATAACATAACTTTAACTCCTCCCTTTCCTACACCCTTTGAGTTTAACCAAACACATCACAGACATCTACTTCTCTATCCATTCTATATATTTCCCTATAAACCATTGTTCTTTCTCATCGGAGCTACAATAGAAGCTTTCAGAATAGTCTCCACATTTCTTACCCTCCAATTCATTTGCTAGACAGCTTTTAAACCTAAATCAGATTGTGTTCCACTTGACCCTCTGATGCCTTTTTTAGAGTAAAATTTTAAACATTTAAGCATGGGCTACATACAGAGTCCTGTATAATTTGGTCCTGCCTGCTCCAGCTCTAATCATTACTTTGAATGAAGTTGATTCTGTTGATCTTTGACCTAGTTCCATGTTATCTGTCATCTGAGCCCCTTTTTATAAACTATGAGGTATGATTTTCTTTCTTTTCTTTCTTTCTGGTTTGGTTTTGTTTTTTGAGACAGAGTCTCACTCTGTCACCCTCGGTAGAGAGCTGTGGTGTCACAGCTCACAGCAGCCTCCAACTCTTGGGCTTAAGCAGTTCTCTTGCCTCAGTCTCCCAAGAAGCTGGGACTACAGGCACCTGCCACAATGCCCAGCTACTTTTTGTTGCAGTTGCCACTGCTGTTTTAGGTAGTCGG
>CAUYON010035362.1:0-23185 GCA_963573935.1 Arctocebus calabarensis
CCCTCCCCTCCCTTTCCCCTATCCCTGTATTCCTGTGCTATAATTGGGTTTTAGCCTTCATATGAAAGCTATAAATTAGCTTCATATTAGGGCTGAGTACATTGGATACTTTTTCTTCTTATCCGTGTCACGCCTGGTTCATTCCTGCGGCAACTGAGACTAGGGTTATAGGGATCACGACATCTGGTGTAGACAGCAGGATCCAGCAGGACACAACAGGACACCGGGGACGTGGACCAAAGGGGAAAGTGACACTCGGAAGTAAGTGACGCCTTTGGCAGACAGTGGGAGGAAGTCCAAAAGGAAACTCTACTCAGGGCAAGTGGGACCTTTGGCCAATCTAGAATCTAGGGAACCTTGCTCGGAATAAGTGAGGTCTTTAATAAAGACATATAGAGAAAACAAGGGGCAACTTAATGTTTGGGGAATCATGAGAATTAGAAACTGAGGAAGAAGGGTATGTTGGAGCAGAATTTAAAAGTGAAGCGAATAGTGAGGTTCAGTGGGAACCTAGAACTTAGGAGAATTGGGAACCAGAAGTGTATGAAGGTTTTTCTGGCCCTTCCTCAGGGGAGGAAGTATGTGTTACAGACATGAATAAGCAAGAAAATACCCCAATGTCCATTATGGCAGCTCAGATTAAACACTTGGAAGATGGGTTAATTAGTCTCACAGTTTAAAATGCTAACATAGGCAGCGCCTGGGGCTCAAGGAGTAGGGCATCGGCCCTATATACAGGAGGTTGTGGGTTCAAACCCAGCCCCAGCCAAAAACTGCGGAAAAAAAAAAATTGCTAACATAGCCCTTGACACAAGGGTTTGTCCTGGCACGCACAGGGCCACACGCCCGGTGCTGCAAGCGCCCTCGGTTCGGTCCTGCTGTCCTCCCCTCTCCCGCCAGCAGGTGGCGGACAGGAGGCCTGTGTGGGGGACAGGCAGCCCAGCTCAAACTGGGGATGGGTTGGGTGACGCCATGCGCCTGCCTTCCCAGAGCTCGGGGACCCGCTGCCTCCTCACACCCCAGCCAGGACCCGGGACTGCGCCCAGCGGCAGCGTCTACTGAGTCTCTGGGTCCGTGGCTGCCCCTCATCCCGGAGGGGAGGGAGTGCCATAGCAGACACCACAGAGGCCATCCAGGCCGGTCTGGGAGTGCCAACCTCAGTGGGGCGGGCACGCCCCCTGCTCTCCAGAAAAATAAAAAATAAAACAAATATAGTTAAAAAGTTAACACAGATCAGTCAACGTTGCCTTCAGTGCCTCTCTATGTAGATGAGGCATCTGTCACTTCTATTATGAAGGCTTTATAGAGGGAACAAAGACCAGTGACTTTCCATTTGAAAATACTATAGGGCTTTTCCCAGTCCCAGTTACTAATATCCCTTCTAGTCCGGAGTGCCCACAAGGGGCCCGCAGGTAAGGAATAAGGTCTGGAGACCTACCCTCTCACCAGCATTAAGCCCGTCCAATCCCTTTTACACGCCACCCTAGGTAGTGCCGCTTTAGATTTACCAGCATGTGATAAAGTTGCTTTCCAACATGGGAGTAAAGAAATTAAAAACAGGGATATGTGGTCCTATTCCCCCAGAAACTGTTGGGTTATTATCAAGAAAAAGTAGTTTAATCTTATAGAGTGTTTGTCCACTTGAGTGTTATTGATAGTGATTTCTTAGGGGAAATACAGACTGTAATTTTGGTAAACTCAAATTTTAGCTCTACAAAAGACTGCTCAATTGCTACTTCTGCCTCATGTTAAATTACAAAGTACTGGTTAAAAACGCACTGGTGGTCTCCACAGTACAAAGAGTATTTTTTGGCAAACATCTATTGATAAGAATTGGCCTCAATTAACACTCATTTTGAAGGATAAATCCTTTACTGGCCTGTTAGATACTAGAGCAGATGTTTCAGTCATGGCTTTAAATGGGCCACCAAGGGGTGGCCAAACAGATAGTTTTGTTTGAGCTCCACAGGGCCCAAGGAGTGGCCAAAACAGATAGTCGATGTTACTTTTACAGACAGAGGAACTTTAAATTCAGTCTTTCAAAATATGTTACTTTCACCTTGTTTGGGACCAGATAATCAAAATGCTCAAATTCAACCATACATAGCTGATGTTGCTATTATCTTGTGGGGTTGAGATTTACTTCAGAAATGGAAAACAGTAATAACTATACCTTCCTCTCATGCTAATTCCTTTCAAATGTCAAATTTAGCATAGAGACCACTGCCCCAAAATATGCTTTCAAGCTATCTTGGAAGAGCAATAATCCACTGTGGGTGGAGGAGTGACCATTAACTCAAGAAAAACTGGATGCCTTACAATTTTTAATTCAGGAGCAGTTAGAGCAAGGACCTATTGAGCACTCTACCAGCTCTTGGAATTATCCTGTCTTCATTGTAAAAAAGAAATCAGGCAACTGGAGAATGCTTACTGATCTTCACAAAGTTAATGAAACAATTTTTCCTATGGGTCCCCTGCAACCAGGACTTCCTTTACCCTCCATGATCCCTTCCAATTGGTATTTATATAGCATTGATTTAAAAGATTGTTTTTTTAGTATATACTTGCATCCTGAAGCTCGACCATGTTTTGCTTTTTCTTTGTCTTCCTGTAATCAACAATGACCCTATCAGCATTTTCAGTTGAGAGTTCTGCCACAAGGTATGTTAAATAATCCTACTTTGTGTCAGCATTTTGTTAATCAGCCATTATAGCACATTAGGAAAAAATATCCCACAGCCTACATCATTCCTTATGTGGATTCTTATTCTACTCCAAGATTTTCATTGTCCTAAGAATGTGGTGACAGACTCTCAATATACATGCTTTGCTGTTAACCACCTAGCAACAACAACTATTACTTCTACTGATGAAATTTCTTCTCTTTTTTGATCTGTTCCGAGACTCCTTGGTCACATTACTCATATTAGAGCACACACCATTCTACCTGGTCCTATGACTTCACTAAATTCACAAATATATCAAGCCCTTATTGGTACTGTTCAAGAAGCATCTACTTTTCATTCCTACACACATGCTAATGCAAAGATGCTTTGTGAGAAATTTCATCTTACAAAAGCTCAGTCATAGCAAATTCTTTCTAGATGTCCTTCTTGCTCCAAAATACATGTTTCCCTCCTTTCAGGAAGGTACCAACCCTAGAGGAGAAATGGCAAATGGATATAACTATCATCCCATCCTTTGGTAAATTAAAATATGTTCATCATTCCATAAATACTTTTTCTCATTTTTCTTGGGCAACAGTCTTACCTGGAGAAAGGGCTCACCATGTCATTCAATATTTATTAGAATGTTTTAATGTCATGGGACTTCCTAAATCTATTAAAACTGATAATGCACTTTCTTATTCTACTCACAAATTAAATACCTTCCTATCTTTTTGGAATATTCAATTATCTCATGGCATTTCTTACAATTTTCAAGGACAAGCCATTATTGAGCGACATCATAAAACATTGAAAGATATGTTAGATAAACAGAGAGGGGGAGAGGATATCCTCCCCTTGAATAATAGTCCTAAGTACATGCTCACTAGAGCTCTTTCACTGCCAATTTTCTGAATCTCAGCAGCAACGGAAAGAAAGCTGCAAAACACCACTGAACATCTCTCATTCATCCATCATCCTCTCCAATACAACAACCTATTTTTTGTAGAAAACATGATATGTCAGAGTGGAAGCCTGGTTATGTACTGCATTGGGGTCGAGATTTTGCCCATATTATTATTACAGGACATCAAGAGAAGCTGTGGTTACCAGCCTGCTGCATTAAGCCTCGACACAAGCAGGACACATTGCCAGCACCTTAACAATTTGTTTTCACTAACTTTTCTTTTATTCACAGGATCCTTATTTTTGGAGCCTAGGTAATTTCCTAATAGAGAAAGCCTGTATCAATCTCCTCTGTGGGAACTCTAGCGGCCTCTCCCATGTCACCGTCCATCATCAGCAGGAAGCAGTAAAGAGTGGTCAGCGTCCTGTTTCCCTAAGAGGCATTTGGAGCTTCTATGCAGAGTGGGAAGACTGATACAGTATCTCATTGTTTTGGGCTGAGTCACAAGCCCCAGGTAAGCTTGTTATGCATCTTCTAAACCTCTGAAGGTTGTGACAACAAAGACCTCGAACAGCAGGCTTCGGGGTTAAGGTTATACTGGTATAGTCCAAGGTAAGAGAACTTCACTTGTTGAATTTATATGTTTCATTTGGGCACCTGATCTTTACTTAAAATTATACTGTTCTTTGGAAAGGGTCTGAGTTCAGTACAGCCCTTTCCCCACCTAACATAACTTTGGGTGGTGGTTAATACTTCCCATAGAAGGGTCACGGGCTGTATGGGTCAGCCCATAGCACATAGTTGGCTGGTGATTGGCACAAAGGGAGCATGTTTTCCCCTATGCCTAGTTTGGCTAAAATAGTTTCTCTTATACCCGGATTAGTTCCATTGGTGTAATTCTGTTATACTTATATGCCCTTTTCTTTTACTTAGCAGAAAGGAACGCTCCTCGGTGAGGAGACCAGCTGAAATAACCAATGACAGATTTTCTCCCTTGCCTATCTAGAAATGTCTTTAATACACTAGAGGGGGGACATGTAGGGGATGCCAAGAGCCAGATGACCTCTGAGCAAGATGATTTGCAGCTGGGGGGCAGACCCTCGGGGAATTCGTCCACAGGTGCTCCTTGTGGAGAAAGAACCTGAGCCCATGGGGATCCTTGGGCACGTAGTCACTGTCTAAGACTCCCCTCACCATCTTGTGCTGTTTCATCCTACTGCAGAGGTTGCTCAGGGCTACCTTGCAACTAAGGTTAGCTGGCCTCCTGCAGGCTTGTACTTCTAATCCGTGTCACACCTGTTCATTCCTGCGGCAACCGAGACCAAGGTTATAGGGGTTGAGACACCATAGGATGTAACACTAACCCCTTCATAATCTTTCTCATGTTATATTGAAATTGTTCACACGTTTTCATAGTTCCTTAACCATATAGGGAATGAGTCCATTTTCCTGTAATCCCTTGTTCCTATCAAGGCTTGGCATACAAAACAAATATTTTTGAATCAATGATAGATCTTGGACTGGGTTCAAATCTCTGTCGAAAAACTAAATTTAATAAAGTGTTATTTAAAATATTCAAATCTACAAAAAGGATGGCAGTTTGGAAAAGGCCCTACTTTTGAATCATTCTGCAAAAATTTTCAGATCTTTCTCCATCCACAGACAGAGAAGTGATCTTCCATTTGTGTCTTATTGATTCTATTGATGGTTGAGATTTCCCTCACTAGATGACACAACATTTGAGATTTTGCACAGCGGTGTGACTCAGGCTGGTTTACAGGTGACATAACTTCATGGAGTCACTTAAGAAGGATGCTATTTGTTATTTGCTTTTCTTTTTTTTTTCTTTCTTGGAGACAGAGTTTCATTTTGTCACCTTCAGTAGAGGGCCATGGCATCACAGATCACAGCACTATGACAATTTAGCCTATGCTAACTAATTAAATAAGAAATGCTAACCAAGTCAATAAAGTTTTGCCTACTCAGAAACTCCCCACAGAAACAAACAAGTAATATACAAAGGTACTTCTTTATGTTTTTTCTCAATGGTATTACTCATTAAATTTTCCTGTCTCTGTCTTTTCTACTTAATAAAATAAAGGCCACAGGGAACCAGGAGCAGGTAATCAAAGCCACACACAATGCTTCTCTCTCTTCCCTAACAATTCTTCTTTTAATACTTTGGAGAAGAAAAGCCTAGGGAATCAGAGGCTGTCAGCAGGTGAGAGAAACAATCCTTTTAAGTACTTTGATGACAAAGTAAACTGAAGGGGAGGAGGAACCGGAATAAATGTTAAAAGGGTCTGAGAGTCTAGACTCAATATTAGAACATCAAGATGAGTTAGCAGAACAGCTTCTAAGTAAAGCCTATGTGTGTAAGTATCATATACGCTTGTGTAATTAATAAATTTAAAAAGAAAACAGGAAATGAGAATGGTAATAACAATGCTGAATTTTGGTTTCTCTAAAGCTTTTTCTTTGACTCCAATGTTTGGTTATTTATCAAATTCCATATACTAATAGAAGCAATATTTTTACAATATATAAATAAACTTCCTAATTTATATACCAATATCTTAGGCTTCCATGATTATAAAATGAGCTTTGGCAACGTGTTCCAAATCACAGGAACAGGTTTCTCGTCACAGACTAAAACCACTTTTAAAAGCTGGACATTCAAACCTAAAACAAAACATGAAGTATAATAGGTTTTCAGGAGAGTTACATTATCTCTTCCTGTAAAACAGTTTCATATGAATAACAAGCTCCTTTGGTAAGGAAGTACCTTTCCTTCTCAGCCTTCAGGTGACCCCTGTCTCTATATTTCATTCCAAGATACACAGTTCCCACTTACAGACAAAGTAAAAATTACTATACAATATATTTGCAGTGGTTTTTTGTTGTTATTGTTTGTTTGTTTTGAGACAGTCCCACTATGTCACTTTCGGTAGAATGCTGTGGAGTCACAGCTCACAGCAACCTCTAAATCCCAGGCTTAAGCAATTCTCTTGACTCAGCCTCCCAAGCAGCTGGGACTACAGGAGTCCACCCCAATGCCTAGCTATTTTTTTTTTCTTTTTTTGTCATTGTTTAGCAGGCCTGGGCCAGGTTCGAACGCACCAGCCCTTGAATATGTAGCACCCTAACCACTGTGCTATGGGCACTGAGCCTACTTGCAGTGTTATTTTGTTTTGTTTCTGCCCAGCATATGAACTCCACTCTTACTAAATTGGAATTTCTCTTGTACTTGACCCCTTTGTAACAATGAAAATACATTGCGGCATTAGGAAGGTTGAGAACCACTGTACTATAAAATCACAAGACGACAAGACATTTCCTGCCTGCTGCCTGGTATTTTAGGCAAGTGACCTAAATTTGGCCTGCTGCTTTGTCACTCAATCTAGGAGACTGACTTAAGGCAGCAAGTTTAGTTACTAGATAAATTGTGAGTTTTTCTGAACTCTTCAGACTGCTACCCTTTCTCCCTCTGTGCATACCACTTCCTCGGCCTGGCTGTTAAGTCTTCCTTTTTTTTTTTTTTTTTTTTGTAGAGACAGAGTCTCACTTTATCACCTTTGGTAGAGTGCCGTGGAGTCACACAGCTCACAGCAACCTCCAACTCCAGGGCTTAGGCGATTCTCTTGCCTCAGCCTCCCAAGTAGCTTGGATTACAGGCACCTGCCACAACGCCCAGCTGTTTTTCTCTTTTGCAGTTCGGCCGAGGCCAGGTTTGAACCCACCACCTTTGGTATATGGGGCCAGTGCCCTACTCGATGAGACACAGGTGCCACACTAAGTCTTCCCTTTTCATGCATTCTATGTTTAAATCAGTTGACTTTGGACTTTGTTGTTATAACCAGGCTAATAGCCAGCCTGAGAAAGCTGGTTTAACTATTCTCTCTTGGTTGCAACAACTCTGGATTGGGAAGCTAATTGGGTTTTGTCTGAATTGTCTCTTTCTTGAAATTTTTTACCAGGCTAATCAAAAATTTGCTGATGCAAAAAGAATATAATTGCAGACAGTCAGAGAGAGTAGTCCAAACTTTCTAAAAACTAAAGGGAACTCTTCAATGGGTTCAAGAAGCAAAAGGAGAGGATGCAATTGCAAAAGCCTTCACTTAAAAGCAAAAACTTTCAAAACCCCAACATGACAAATTCTGTCCAACTACTGCTTGTCAACCAGTAGCAATTTTGCTACTACCCAGAAGACATCAGCAATGTTGGGAGATGTCACAACTCAGGAAGAGTTATGGCTGGCGTCTAGTAGGTAGAGATCAGTGATTCTGCTGAGCATTCCGCAACATATAAAAAGCCCTACAACAAAGTATTATCTGAATCAAAATGTCAATGGTACCATGGTTGAAAAACCCTGCCCTCCACCATGATTTTCATTCAGTTCATATGTAAATAAATGTTCTGTTCCACAAAGTTCAAGTACCTTTCCCATAGTGAACAATACTCAAATGCTTTGACAATTACTTTTGAAATTTTTTTCTACCCTAACATTAAAAGAGAAAAATTTCATAACTCATCAGTTAATATCAGAATTTACCTAAGAACTATACAGATGGGAAATGACTAAAAGAAAAAATGAGGCAAAGAATGAGCATACACAAAGAGCTGCAAGGAAGGGTCAGGAGTATCGGAGGGATTAGCAAGACCTTCAGGTTGAAAATAAGTTGCGTGCAAGGCCAGGAATATTAGGAGTTGCAGCTTCGAAGGAATGCTGTGATCAGAATCTAAAGTGCCTTATATACCAAAACCGTCTGTATTTTACGCTCTGAAGAATAGTGATTTTTAAGAAAAGACTTTTAGGTTAGGCAGAGAAGTACCTTGTTTCTTAGGAAGAAAACTCTGGCGGCATCTCAGGTGCTAATCTAACAAGATCATAGCCTAGTAATGGAAAGGTGCATAGGAAACTGCTTCGAAAAATACAAGAACTAAGGAGCACACGGACTAAAGGGACGGCGAGTGGATGAACAACAAAGGCCAGAGATTTAAACATATTGTTAAGTTGTGTTCTCCTCTCCCTGAAAAATGAACATCTTTCAGTAGTGCTACGAGGTGTAAGTTAAAAGGACAAAACCAGTATAAATGGGCTCTCACGCCTGTATGCATTTCCAAGGTGCATCCAAAGATAAACAGGGCCACGCATGGGTGATGAATTAAGAGAATGCGAGGCTATACAGCAAGAACGTACGCTATTTAAGTAATTTCTATAAGACTTCCAATGTGCATGACAGGTTTATGATATTACCTGCTCCAGAACTTCCTTATAGGTAATAGTTGCTTTAGTGTTTGTAACAGGACTGTCGTAGATGATAGCGATCTTATCACCTTTACCATTTTCAATATGACGATCGATGGCATTGTAACACATGTTAAGCATTCCTTCCACAAACCTGAAAAAGAATTGAAAAGTAAAGGTGAAAATAGATTATTGATTAAGTAACTATATTTCTACTGTGGCAGAGTTAGGCTTAGAACAGTGTTGCGTAACGCATCCTACGACAGGTAATGATAGCTGTAAACTAGGTATTTAAGATGATAGACGGTGTCCATTTTTATTTTAATAAATATGTATTTATTTTGATGTGAACTAGAAAAGGTATAACTCACACTTCAAACTGACAACTTCCTGGATTTTATTGCTTAGGATAAAACTAGAGTGTAGAACAGCAAATAATCTATTTTACATAGATGAAATAAATCATATGTAAGTGCAGTGCAGAGGTCCTTCAGATGTGGACAGGAAATAGCAGGTGGAGAACTGAAGATTTTGTACCTGCTGCAAATAAATAAACTTACTGGAAAAACCCATTATTCTTTCAAAGGGTTATATGTATTTTTGGTTTCAATGAAATGGCATGCTCCCAATTAAATAAAACATAGATAATGTCTTTTCTGTATGTTTGAGATGATTCATAATTTGAATAAAGAATGGACATGCATATAAAATATTAACTTTTAAATATCTTAGCAATTTGGTGCTCTTCACCTCTTAACTGAGCAATTGAAAACACAAATATCATTTAGATACATGAGAAAACTTTTGAAGGAAATATAGCACATTTTCCCATAAGAAAAAGCTTTATATTTGCCACATTTTTTTTAGGAGATAAAGATTTGAATAAAATATACAAGCATAACAATGATCCCTTTCTTCCTAAGTCAGGCTACCAAATGCTATAAGAATGCAAAATAACAGAAAAATTTATTGAAGCAAGAAGAAAAAGTCCTGTTAACAAGATGAGTGTCACCTTCAGGTCTTCACTTAGCACTGTGTGCAATGAAGCAGGGACTTAAAGGCAGCTCTATATATAGTGACAGCATTAAAAGATAATAGCTCCCGAAAGTGGTAGGAGGAGGAATCATTTAACCAGAGGCAAATTACTGTATGTACTTCAGTAATAGTGAATATGACCACCTACAGCATAGCACAAGAAGTAATTAATATAATGAATCTGAATTCCAAAGTGTGATAGAGCCAATGATTGTTCAGAAATATTTTATCCTCCCCCTGTCCTACTTCCATAGAAATATTTTGTCTCTTCCATTTGGCCCTGCCTCCATAAGTAGAAAGGATGTCTCTTGATTTTGTACTTATCCAAGCATCTGCTCTGGCTAATGCAATGTCAGCAACATGATAGGGGCAGAGACTGGCTCTCCCACACAGCTCCCTTCTTCAGGGGAAGAGCCTCCCAGATCTGAGAGCTCCCACCTCAGCACAGCACCCAAAATGAATGTTTGCAGGTAGAAATAGAGCCCCAAACAGCAAAAAGCCACCCGGACAGATGTATGTCCTAGAGCAATGCTCCCACCACACCCAACCAAGATCAGCTGACGCTCTGACAACCTGCAGATACACGGAAATAAATGTTGGATGTTTTTGTACATAAAAACATAGATGTTGCAAAGATTTTTGTGGTGACAAGTTATGCAGTGTAACTGTGGCCACAAGTATCTAATATACCAAGAAAATGGTAAAGTTTGCTCAGCATTCTGTGGTAGAAATAAGGAAACATGTTTTATAGAATTTCCCATAATTTTTTTTTTCTTTTGGCGGGGGTTGTTTCTGTAAAGAACACATTTTAGACAATGGGCTTATTTACTTCTAGAATATTTCTTGATAATGTCATTAATCTCTTGCACGTGATCTATGACTTCTACTTGGCCACTCTTTGTACTCAATATTTCATAATGTTCACAACATTTCACCAAAACAAAAAGGGGGGGCAGTTCCTTCAATTCCCAAGATTTGTGGAGAATTTACCTTGCCATTTGCCTTATTGTTCTGCCTCGTCCCTTGCTCCCTCTCCATGACTTCTGTGGAATCTTCTTTGCCTCCATGAATTGGCTCTGATACCTCCCATTCCATGGACATCCTTCTGCTCAAGCTACATTTTCTCCCTGGATCATCTCTCCTTTCTGAGCACGCTACCCTTGTAGCAACAGTCTGCTGAATACCTCTAACTGCAACGAAGAACAGGTCCAGAACCGTAATCATCCCATCCCACTTTCACCATACAGCCCCATCCCCACTGCAAACCAGCTTTGCTGCCTGTTTTCTGTATTTCAAGGAACTATGTTGCAACCAGTGGCCTGAATTGGCAACCCAAAGTCAGTGTCAGACCTTCATCCTCAAAATCCAATCAGTTATATGTCAGGCCACATATACTTTACTTTCATTGTCTCTGTAATTGCTGGATTCTCCTAGTCATCATCTCATTTAGAAAGATTGCTTCAGACCTGACCCCATTCTCTCAAGTCATCTCCCTCTGCTACTCAAACATATTTCCTGAATGTAAATATTATGTAAATATTTCAAGTGGTACTCAAAGTATAATATATTTTCCTGAAGTTCAGGATAAAAACTGTATGTGCTTAAATAACGTACAAAAACCATTCATCTCTTTAGATTCATTTCCCCTCGTGCAACTTCACAAGCTCTAGCAATATTGAATTACAAAATTCATACTTATTTGAATTCAGCCAGCTACGACTTCTGTGAATGTCCTTTGTCGTTCCCACCACCCTCCCCCAAGTTGGTCTAAAGCTCTGGGTACATATCTCTACCATTGCACTCACCCCATTCCTTAGCAATATGTCTCCTGTGGTGTTTGCTTCAGTACACTGTACTCTACCTGAGAGCAGAGACTACCTCAAATTGCTAATACTGGTCAATAGATAGATAAATGTGCAAAGGAAAGTATAAATAAACTTTTAAGAATCACTGGGTTCAAAATCCAGGTGCAGAAACCAGGAAAATGTTTATTATCACATTTTAAAACTGAGAGAAGAGAGTCCAAGACTAACGCCAAGGGCATTTAGTTAGGAATTGGAGAGCGCCATACCCGAAATCTAAGTCTTGGACATCTAGACTGGTATTCTAATCCACAATATCACATTCAATCATTCATGTATAAATAATGTTTTCCCCCTATTTTTGAATGCACTAATGCATTTCTCTGGCATTTCCATTTTGTTGTTTAGCCCATTCAGTGCATTTTCATTTTGACTATTGTATTTTTAAGTTATAAAATTTCCATCTGGTTATTTTTATACCTTTTTTCTTTTGCTGAAGATTTCTATTTCTTTATGGATATTGTTCTTTAAATTTGTTTTGAAGGTGTTTGTAATTCAACAATTACTGGAGGATTTTTATGATGGCTGATTTGAAATCATTGTCAGACATCCTCAAGAGTTTTTCCAACTTTTTCTTGTAGAATTTTCAGTTTCCTGTGAAAGTCTGCTATCTAACATGAATTATTTGAATTATTTTTTGTGAGTCATGAGAGGGACAGAACCTGTTTCATTCTTCTATTTGTGGGCTATTTAATTTTTCCAGCACCATTTGTTCAATAGTATTTCTTGTCCCTAGTGTATGACATTGTCTGCTTTGTCAAAGATCAGATGGCAATGTGAGGATGGTTTTATATCTGGGTTTTCTGTTCTGATCCATTGATCTATGTGTCTATTCTTGTGCCATTGCCATGCTTGTTTGGTTACTGTAGCTTTGTATTATAGCTTGAAGTCTGGTAAAGTGATGCTTCCTAATTTGTTCTCTTTGCTTTAGGTTACTTTGGCTCTTTGGGATCCTTTCTGGTTTCATATGAGGTACAGAATTATTTTTTCTATTAACTATGAAAAAAGATATTAGTATTTTAATGGGAATTACATTGAATCTGTAGATCACTTTGGGTAGCATAGACATGTCAATAATGTTGATTCCACTGACCCATGAGCATGATATATTTTTCCATTCGTGTACCTCCTCTGCTATTTAGAGACTTGTAGTTCTCCCTGTAGAGATCGTTTACCTCCCTAGTTAAACATATTCCCAGTTATTTTGTTTTCTTTGCTGCTACTGTGAAAAGTATTGGGTCTTTGATTTGAGTCTCAGCTTGACTATTGGTGGAGATTTTTCTGGTTCTTGGCAGAGCAAATAACTTGATACAATGACATCAGTATTATATTATGAGACTCTGGAGCTTGTTTAATTAACTGATCTCAATCTTGTATTTTAGCAGGCCTCCTCTGACACTGTGCTCATGGGCAGGCAGATGCCTCATTACCACATTGCTCTGGGTCAAAGTGTAAGTCCCAGCCCATCACTATGCCTCCTTGATGCCACTTAAGCTGAGAGGTGTCTCACTGCTGACGGGCTGGGGTAAAAATTCAGGTTCCCAATAGGCTTCCTCAACCAGCCTGGATAAGAAGGGGATGGGTGGCTTAGCCAGAATGAAAGTTTCAGCTCCAGCTCACAGCACATACACTAATCTAACACTACCACAGGAGGTAGAGATGTTTGGGACACCTCATGGGGATGGGATTTTGCCCATAAACTCTCCCAAAGTGTTTGGCTGCATTAGTGCAGTTCTTATCTAAAGGTTTTCAGTTTTTCCAGAAAAGTTTTCTGTCCCTTTGTTGGTTTTTTAGCCAGAAAGAAAAGGTTTCTGTTGGGGTTTTTCCTAGCCTGTGCCCACTAGTGTTTCTGGGATGCCAGTTTTCTCAAGCACCCGGTGTGGGTTACATAAGACAAATAGAAAACCCAGGGAACTTGTCATTTCATTCCTCAGGTCCTAAAATTCCTAGCTGTTTGCCTTCTCTTTATGGTTCAGAGTCTTCTTATACCTGCTGGATATATAATGTCCCAGGTTTTGAGCTCTATGTAGTATGATAAGCAAGAAGTATTTTCTCCATTTTGTCCTGAAACCACAAGTCCTTGAATAACATTCCTGAAACCTTTGCTCTAGGCCAAGACTTCATGTATGTCTGACTCAATTATAAAAAAGAACAAAAAATTTTCCCTACGCAGTAGGTATTATTATTAGCACCATTTGACAAATAGGGAAACTGATGACAGTAACCTGCTCAAAGAGGACAGACTGCAAAGCCAATGCCTTCAACCGGTCTTTTTCAACCTTTCTTATCTCATGCCACGCTTGAACCTATGGTTAAGCTTCCATGGCTTAAGCTTTGTTGATAAAAAAAAAAAAAAAAAAGAGTAAAATAGGGTTCCTTATGCCATGACCCTTTAATACAGTTCTTCATGTTGTGGTGACCCCCAACCGTAAAATTAGTTTCATTGGCATTAGGAGGGGTGAGAAACCTGTTTTACTCTTTTTTTTTTTTTTTGAGAACCACTGGAGTAAAAGAAGGAATAAATTTACTGTGCTTTGAACTTCTTTAAAAAATAATTTAATTAGTGTTTCTTAAATATGTTTGTGCAACCCCTAAGATCGCCTCATGGCACACCAGTTGAAAATCATTGCCTTAAGCTAAACTTCTTTTGTAGGCAGTACTGAAAGAACTTAGACTTTTTTTTTCAATTGTTTGCCACTTTGGGGTAGTTTAGTAGTGAAGATATCCTAGGGTTTTCTTTTCTAATAGTACTGTTAAAAGAAAATAAAAAAAAAATTTAAGAGTATCCTTTGAGGCGTGCAGGAAGGCGATCCAACAGAGGCAGGGTTTGCAAGCAATGACATACTCAACTACTTGCAGATACAGACTGCTGGTCCCCAGGGGTTATGGGCAATGGAAACACCAACATAAACGGGTAAACGCAGAGAGCAGTTTACTGTGGATAACTAGATCAAGTGACCTGCAAGGGGCCTCCTAACTTGAAAATTCAATCATTCTACTATGACAATATTCTTATTTCATTTTAAACCAAATCTTTTCAGTAAAGGTTATTTACATGAAGGTCTTCTCTGCGCTGAATCTCCACTGTCCCTTCTAAATTCATGGGCATATTTTAAATGGTTTGTTGCCCTATATTATAAAAATAACTAATGCTAACTGTGGAAAACCGAGAAAATACACTTTGGAGTATTATATTTATTCTTTCCATGTGTAAATAGTGCTTATCGTGCAGATAATTTAATATTTTGCCTCTAGGTTTAGGATTGTATGATGAGCTTTTGCCAAGGGCTTGAGAAATTCTCAAAAATCATGTTTAATGATGGCATAATATCCATCTCAATGGCTGTTCAATAATAAAATTAATCCTGTGTTGCTGCAAATTGCCTTTCACCATATTTGACATTATTTTAAATGATCCCTGGCAAAATGGTATTTCCTGTAGTGAAATACTTGTCACATTTTTTTCTCATTATTACATTTTCAGGATAGATTCCTACACAGATCAAACACACAAACGTGCACATTCAAATCAAATAGTCAAATTGTTTTCTGGAAATGCTAAATCAATTCATATCATCGTTAGCACTACCTAAATCTAACATCAGCGTCTGACTCCTCTAAACACAGGTTATTATTAATCATTTTAAATTTTAAAAGGAAAAATAGTTTTAATTGTGTTTTCTTTGGTTAACAATATTGGTCATTGACAACTTCTTACCAATTTTTAAAAGCTATTTGTACAAGGTGGCACTCATAAATCAGTGGGTAGGGCGCAAACACTGAGGGTGGCAGGTTTTAACCCGGCCCGGGCCATCTAAACAACAATGGCAACAAAAAAATGTAGCCAGGCATTGTGGCAGCACCTGTAGTCCCAGATGCTTGGGAGGCTGACACAAGAGAATCACTTAAGCCCAAAAGTTTGAGGTTGCTGTGAGCTGTGATGCCACAGCACTCTACCCAGGGCAAAAAAAAAAAAAAAAAAAAACTTTTTGTATAGGATATTAAACTCAGATTGTTACAAATTATTTTCTGTTTATTCATTAAGTTTAGTTCATATCATTTTCTGACAGCAAGGTATCAGAAATTTATAGTCACATGAATTCATCATTTTCTTTTATAATTTTCCTCTAAGATTGTTCACACTCCTGTCTCAGTTTTTTTATATTGATCTCAAGTATTGCAATAGTCCATTCATATTTGCATACATGTAATCTGCATAAAATATCTGTTATTTATAATGTATTATACATACACCTTATATCATAACATGTATATACATATTTGAAGCTAGACAATTAAGTTCACAAACTCATCCTAGAAAATGTGGGACGCACCTCACTGCTGACTTTCACAGTGCTCCCCTTAGGAAGATAAGTCCCAATGGCAGCACCCAGTATTCCCCCCAGAGCACTTTTGGAACTCTTTTTCTGGAATGACCATCAGACTTGTTGTTGTATGAGGTCTGACCATTAAGTTCATGAACTGGTCCTAGAAAAAAAGTGCCAAGGGGAGAACGTGGAAGGTGACTGTAGCAATGAGGTGTGTAAAATCTTTTCTAGTGCAAGTTTGTGAATTTAATTGACAGACCTCGTGTTCTGTTGTTCTGTCAAGTAAAACTAAACTTACTTACTTCTCAAGTCTTATTTTCCAGGCTTCATTTCTTCCCTAATCCTTGCCATCCTCATTTGTGTGTGATACTTCATTCTTCCCATGTGTGTTAGCATCTAGCAAAGATTAGAATGTTTTTCAGAGCTATCTAGTTTCTAGACATAACTATTGGAATGTTCTGTCAGTAAATCTTGTGAAAGGCACTCTTTAAACTCAGTCAGTTTTCAGTGTGTGGAAGAAAGGAAAGAAAAGTCTTCCTTTTATATCTTACCCATCTTCCCTCCAAATTCCTTCCATAGAAAATTGCAAACCTGGCTCGGCACCTGTGGCTCAATGGACTAAGGCGCCAGCCACATACACCTGAGCTGGCGGGTTCGAATGTAGCCTGGGCCCACCAAACAACAATGATGGCTGCAACCAAAAATGCCCGTGGTTGTGGCGCGTGCCTGTAGTCCCAACTACTTGGGAGGCGGAGGCAAGAGACTTACTTGAGCCCAGGAATGGGAGGTTCTGTGAGCTGTGATGCCACAGCACTCTATCCAGGGTGACAAGCTCTGTCTCAAAAAAAAAGAAAAGAAAATTGCAAACCTTCTGAATATACCCCATAGCTAATTAAAATAACAGAGAAAAAACACTATATTGGTGACAGTCCTGAAACAACCGGAAATGGTGCCACGGCCAGTTCAGAGCAGTGGAGACTTTCTGGGCTCATAAAGCAGACAGGAGTAGGTGATTACCAAATCCAGACGTCATGACACCAACAGTGGACCCAGGTGTACTGATTCAGATCAGGTGTCTATAATCCCTTAGATACTGTTAACCTTAGAAAAAGACAGCAAAGTGTACAAAAATGTGTACCGCCATAACACCAAATTCTTTCTATCCATGAAGAATCAAAAAACTTTAAGCTGGAAATAAAAAGGCTTACATACACAGCACTCTGAAGAAAACTCAGAGGCAACTCCACCAGGGACACGTAGGAATAAAGAATGGGCCATGGTGTTTGGATGAATAATTATGCCATTATTTAAGATAGAAGCCATAAGCGCACCCGCCCACGTCTGTCCACACGCACACATACACAAACACTCACATCTCACAAACATCTACCCGCCAAGAGTACCCTTTCTGGGACAGGAGTTTCTGAATGCAGGAGCCTGGCGGAGAAGATTCAATTCTTGTAAAAGAGGAGCAAGCCCCTACATAATTCCTAGAAGGACTTGAAACCCCACATAATGTTACCTCTTCCAGCTCAAGCTGTTATAGGAAGGACTCTAATGATAAAACCTGTACTCTGTGGAAGTGCAGAAAGATCCTTCTCAGAGTCTGAAGTCTACTACTCAGTTACCTGTACTGTGACACTCAGGTGTGTGTGTGTGTGCGCACATATGTACGTATATACACGTGTATACACGTGTACATAAGACTGAGTGTGTGGGTATAAAATGGAAGACAATATAAAGCTAGGGTACAAAGAGAACATATTTTCAATATTTTCTGAATATACCCCTAAAACTTTATATATCTGAAACTTTAATATGTAAAGTGCTTTTATAAATCAACAAGAAAAAATTCCAATAGGCAAAGGGTGTCAGCATGATCTCCATTGAGAAAAAATAATGAAAATGACAATAAGTATTAAAAAATGATGCTTAACCTTGCAATTAGGAAGGTGAATATTAAAATGATAATAAGATGCCATTTCCCCCTCTGGATTGATAAAAAGATAGCACACACAATATTGGTGAGAGCAAAGAGAAACCAGTGTTTCTCTAAAATGCTGTGAACAAATAAATTCATTCAGTAATTTAAGAGGGCAAATAATATCTATTAAAATTTTAAATGCATATCATTCAGCCTTAAAAGGAATACAATTCATATATATATACATGTATATAAGATACATATGTATGTTACTATTCAATAATGTTCAAAATGAACTTTTAACTTAACGCAAGCAAGTTACTCATGTGTTTATCTATGTGTTGTACAAATGTAGAAGAACGACTATGGAAAAATGCACAAGAAAATATTAGTTGTGATAAACTCTCAGAGAAACATTGGGAAGCAGTAAATGAAAAGAGATAGTCGACATTTTTAAACAAAAATTTTGTATTATTTGACTTTTAGGAGCTTGTATTTACATACTGGGTAGGTGATTTAAATATTTTTAAATAAAAAATATACATTTTAACGATTTAACTTGTTTGGCTCTCGGTCTAAGCCACCAACCCCATCATCAGTATAAATACCATCAGATAAAAATATTTAATGAAACAAACACATCAATTTTGGACTTTTTTATGGTAAAAAGAAGCATTTCTTCTACTTGTAACATCGAAATCAGTCTTAAGAAATTAAAATTCAAGCAATGAAAATTTTGCTGCTTCTTTTTCTTTTTCACACCAGAATCAACCTTAAGCAGCTGAAGAGTCAGTGAGAAATGGCCACACGGAACGTCCAAGTCACAAAGGAAGAACTGCTATGAATTGTCACCCCTGCTGCCCAGCACATGTCTGGCCGCCTTTCTTTCAGGCATTGGTGACACTGCACTTTGATGCCCACTTGAAATGAGGCATGGCCATGCAGCTTGTGGTGGCCCATGGCGTGACAACACAAGTAATGCCAGGACAGCAGCGTCCAGGAGCCAGTGGCTCAGCCATCTGCTTCTCCCTGCCCAAAGGACCAGCCACATCCAAATCCCGACTAATAACAAATGCTTAAGATCCATGAATTTTGGCAAATTCTAACAAACTTTAAAATTGCCACAGTTCATAACTTAAGTGGCAGAGGGATACTTTCCAAGGCAAATAAAATAGGAGGAATCTCAGCTACCACGAATATATGCCACTACACTAATGTTTAGTGGGCCTTAAAAAGGAAGCCAAGAGGCTCCAGCATCAATGTGTGAGCTCTCAGAGGAGGAGATGGAGGTCCCTGAAAGCCGCTCTGTGGAAGAAAGCTCCTAAAATTCCTTCTGGACTTCTTCCTCTATGTAGCTCTCTATTTGCCTTTACCTTTTCCTCTTCAACACCTGCTAGCTTACACCAATCACAAACGCCTGAACTAAGCCCTTTGTTGGCAATCTTGCTTAAATTTGATCTCTTTCCCGCTTCACTTTAGCTTATCCTGAATCTTCTCCATCTTCCCTAATACTGCCTTTTCTCCTCATCAAATCAGTTGGATGAGGATATGCATTTGGTCAGTGAATATGGGTGCATTTTTAGGAGGTAGGGAGCCTGACCGCCACAGTTTTGGTCTCTAGGTGACAGATGAAGCTCAAGCAGCAAATGTTCACACGATTCGTCTGTTCTCATCAATTTCCCATCACCACCAATTTCCAACCTTCCCTTTGCTGAGAGCTGAACTTCTGTTAGTAAGTATATATTTATTATTAAAACATTATTAGTAAAAGCAATAAAACTCTGACATTAACGTTGGCCCTTTATTTCAGAGGGGAAAATTGATAGCATTTAATCTGTAAATTTGACTATCCAGCTGAACAAAGTTGAACTGGTAAACTACAAAATATTTCTCTCAATTCCACTACCCTCTCCCTTCCAAAAACAAAATTTAATATACTTTTAATAGTGTGGCTTATCATATGAAGCTCTCAAGAACTGCCACATTTCACTTCACAAGAAGTAATTGTCGAAGCCTCCTCCAACTGACCTGTTTTTAGTAGTCATAATGTTGCAGCCCAGTCTGTGAACTCAGTTACTGATCTCTGTACCTTCCAAATATTCAATACCAAATAGTTGGAAATTCCAGGTTTATAATTTACCTTCTGATACGAGCTTCCTTCTCAAAATAACATGGTATCTTTCTTTGATCACCCTATTTAGATTTTGATTTAATGAGAATTCAAGAACAAATCTATAAAAAGTAAAAACAAAAAAACCCTTTAAGTTCTTTTTCAAAAGTTAAACTCAAGGCCAACATAATGGAAACAATTCCAAGATGAAACCTACATTTCATTATCTACATAGTAAAATAGTGACTATATGTAACCCTTTGTAAAAAATAACTCATTATCTCATGAAACAGTTCACAGCCCCAAATATTAACTATCAATAATGGATTTATCTAATCAAAAGTGTTTCCATTCTGTAAATTTATTGTAGATTAGACTTGGGATCATGAAGTGAGGAAGAAAAATATAACTGGAAATGTTCTCCCATCTCAAAAGGCAGAGTGCCTTTTGCAATAACTATAGTAAGAAGGAAAATGGGGCAAATTTCCAGACAGAGGTATAAACTAACCATCATAAAAGAACAGAATTAAAAAGAGATTAAACTCAAATTAGGGAATTCAGGAAGGAATTCACAAAGGAATGTTGGATAGTGTAAAGGCCTGGGGTTTTGAGGCCTAAGGATTAGACTACAAATCTCAGGCTTGTCATTCACTATCTACTTAAAAAGACTGCAAACAAATGAATGTGTGTGCACATTTCTTCTTTCACCTATAAAAACTAGGGGAATGATAAAAACTGTATCAAAACAATACTTTCAGCATTCTCACAAACTAATTCATTTAATCTTTATGACTCTGGGAGGTAACTGCAGTTAAGTCTTGATTTAACGTCCTCAGAAAGTTCCTGGAAATTGACCTTAAGCCAAGCAACATAGCACAAAGCCGATTTTGCCATGGCTAACTGATCTGAATGAGAATTAAGTACCTGTGCCACACTACAATAACATGCATCACCAGACTTCTACATAAAGACCCCAAACACTTCTAATATTAAACACCGAAATAAAAGAGAATTATACACACAGTTAAGAAAGATTAATAGAAACAAGCAAGATAATTATTTACCCCATTGCTCCAGTTCAGGGCTGTGAGTGACCATAGCTTATCCCAGGACTCAGGGCACTGGGCAGGACCCCACCTTGGTCAGTGAGCTGTTCCACAGCAGGGCGCACACACTCACAAACACACCCACGCTCACTCACATGGGGCCTTTCCAACATGCCAACTCCCCTAACAGGCACATCACAAACACCCATGCTCACTCACATGGGGCCTTCCAACATGCCAACTCCCCTAACAGGCACATCACAAACACACTCGCACTCACTCACATGGGGCCTCCTAACATGCCAACTCCCCTAACAGGCACATCACAAACACTCTCACACTCACTCACATGGCCCTTCCAACATGCCAACTCCCCTAACAGGCACATCACAAACACCCATGCTCACTCACATGGGACCTTCCAACATGCCAACTCCCCTAACAGGCACATCACAAACACCCATGTTCACTCACATGGGGCCTTCCAACATACATGCCAACTCCCCTAACAGGCACATCACAAACACACTCACACTCACTCACATGAGGCCTTCCAACATGCCAACTCCCTTAACAGGCACATCACAAACACACTCACACTCACTCACACGGCCCTTCCAACATGCCAACTCCCCTAACAGGCACATCTTTGGTTTGGGGAGGAAACTAGAATACCCAGAAGAACCCATGCAGATAGGGGGAGAATGTGCAAACTCCATGTAGACAGAGGACCAGGCTGGGAATCAATGTTTTTCTCATCAAGTTTATAGTGAAGAAGCTAAGCAAAAGGATATTATTAGAAAAATCGCTGCATACTAATATACTTTTCATTTTACACATGAGGAAACCAAGGTAGAGACAAGTTGAGTGGACTACCTGAGGTGCACCCACGGTGAGGGGCAAGCTGGCACTGGACGCCAGGCAGTCGGCCTCTGAGTGCAAACGACCCTCTCGTGCTAATGGGTTAGTACGAGAGCGCTCTATGCCTTCCGCGAGCATGATTGTACACACATTTGACTCCTTTCAATGACTCCATCCTGAATCACTGTCATTGCACACATTTAAAGATCTAATGTAAGCTGTGAAGGCAAAGATGTCCGGTAACGAGCAGGATAGGTGGGAGCAGGACCTGAGTGGAAGATGATCCCTGAGTGAGTGAAAACAAGGACGGGCAGGGACAGGGATCTGAGAAACGGGAAAGGCGGAAAAGGGAAAATTCTAGAAGCAAACCGAGAGGACAATAAATAATTATGAAAGAAACCAAGGTTTTAGAACTAGGGTCAGCAAACTACAACCCATGTGCCAAATCTGGTTCACTATCTGTCTATGCAAATAAAATATTATTGGCATATAGCAATACCCTACTTACACACATACACACACATACATATATATACACAAACAGGGTATCCATAAATTCTGTGTGCAATTGTCCAAATTTTATGGACTCTGTGTGTGTGTGTGTATATATATATATATGTGTGTGTGTGTGTGTGTGTGTGTGTCTGTGTGTTGTGTGTGTGTGAACATATACATTTTTTTTCCTCTGTGGCTGCTTTTGCCTTATAACAGCAAAATTGAGTAGCTACAATGGAACTGTTTGTCATGGAGCTGGTCTAGTCTGCAAAGCCAAAAATACAACACAAACTCTGTCAGTTGATCACCCAAGAGACTATAACAAACTGGTTAACACACAGAGGTGGTCAACATAAGGAACTAGGCCTACTGTAGTGATGCTGTTTTGTAGTTGAAAATTAGGTCTATGAAAATTAGGTCAACTTAAGGAGGTGGGCCATGTAGGGAGGTGGTCAACTAAGGAGGTTCTAATGTATTTACTATATGATCCCTCTTAAAGAAAAGCTTTCCTAGCTTTTTCTCTGGAGAAGCCATGACCAATAAAAATTTCTATGACAATAGAAAGGTTCTGTCTACACAGTTCAGTAGGGTAACCACTAGCAACATGTGGTTAGACAAACTTACATTTGAATTAAGTAAAACTAAATAAAATTTAAAATTTAGTCCCTCAGGCACACTAGGCACCTTGCAAGTGCTCAACAGC